>PUHP01000303.1:0-22417 GCA_006783085.1 Colletotrichum shisoi
AAGCCTACTAGAGAAGTCTATTATTATAGGAAATTACATAACTAACGTTAAGCTAAGGCGCCTTCACCACCGCTTTAGCTACCCCTCTATTTATTAACTTTATAAACTCCTTAACAGAGTAGGCTAGGAAGTCTACCTTAACGCTATTTAAAGACTAACGAAGTACTATCAACACTACTAGCTCTACAGCTAGAGCCTCTACTACTTCTAATTTACTATTAAAGACGTGAAAATTACGCCTTTAACTATAAAATCATTATTAATATAATGTATCTAAAGGGTAATAGACTAGTCCTTTATATTATTAACTCTACTACAGTCTTTAATACTATAATGTTCCTTAAGGATATCTTAGTAAAGACTATATAGAAAGCCCTTTAGCTATACTAGATTAATATACATTAAAGCCCTTCTAATTAGATTGTTATCGATGCTAGTAGGAACTTTACTACTACTAAATTTCGCTATAAAGCTAAGGCTATATTAATTAATATTAAGATTATCCCTATTAAGAGTTACTATGGCGTTAGAAAGGTTAAGAGATACTACGCTGCTATACGCAGGGCATACAAGATCATCTAAGAGGAATACCTATCCCTCCCTTATAATTCTACCTTATAAGGCGCTATTAAGTCTATTAACAATACTACTAGACCTAATAGCCTTATTCTAATACTCCTAGTCTTTAGCGTATATCCCTAAATAACTAATAACTCCCTACTATTACTAAACATTATAAAAAATATTAAGGCTATTTACAAAGCTAGTAAAGCTATTAGAAAGATCTACGTAAGATAATAGGTTAATAATACTCTTACTACGCATAACAGCCTCCCATCGCCCGATTTGCGTTCAGCAGTGGATAGGAGAACTCACGGACATCCAGGAAGATCCTTGGTTTCGGCGTCCGAAGCGAGCGATCTCTGCTCCCAAGGGCCGGGACTGATGTTGCGGCTCCTCGGTGCCGGTGTCCTCTGCGGCGGTGGAGACGCTGGAGAGGATGGAGCGTCTCGCGGTGCCTGGAGCCACCATCTTTCTCTTCTTGAAGACGAGGGTTTCCGTGACTTCTGTTTCTTCATCCCTCAACCTTTTGACGGAGAAGTGAAGGAGTTTCCTACTGCTGGTGCCCCCTGCGGCCACGGAGACGCTGGAGAGGGCAGAGCGTCCCGCTGTGCCGGGAGCTGCCATCTTTCTCTTCTTAGAAACGAAAGCTTCCGTAATTTTTTCTTCGTCCCTCAACCTCTTGATGGAGGAGTGGAGGGGTTTCTTCATCTCTGCCAGCTCGGAAGTGGCTATTTGTTGAGTCGAGGACTCCCGAGAAAGGGCTGGTGTTGAACCGGAAGGGGGCGCTATGCGGGCCACTGCGACGACGGGTCGTCTGGGTACCATGTAAAAAATCTCTGGCATGAGGCGGGTGAGGTCGCCGTACCACTTTCTGAAGATTTGGGTGAAGCTATGAGCGTCTGCCTTCCCGTTGGTGTTGGTCGACTGGGGGTATCTGGCCTCGAGGAGGCGGCTGCGCTCGGGTGCAGAGATCTGACGCCAGACCGAGTTGCGGGGTTTGACAAAGCGAGAGACAAATATGGTGAAGGTTTCGATCTGCTTCGTCTCGAGCAGGTCAGTGGCGTCGCCAGTGGTGGGTTGTGCTGCGATCCTGGCGGCCTGGCAGACGAGGGCGAGAGAAGGCTCGTCAAGAGCGTCAAGAGAGGTGGTGGTATGAGCGAACATCCTGACTCTTGCGTGGTGTAACGAGGAACGTAGGAGAGTGAAGAAGTGAATATGTTCAGAGAATAAGACTGGTGAATGGGGTGCAATTTCAAGAGCAGTGGAACAGAAGTGCAAACTTGAAGAAAAAAAGTGAATTGTGAGATGATGTAAAAAAGAGAAATCAGGACGTCTTGGCGGAAGGCAGAGGCGGATTATATGTCTGGCACATGAGTCTTACTGATTAACTGATCATTTCTACCTTCAAACTTTGTCGTCAAGGTTTTGTTTTGCCGCGGCGGCAGTAAACCGCTTGCAACGACTTACTGATCGAAGGAGTGGCCGTTCCAGGCCGCTGCGAGGTCGGCAAGGGAACCGGTCGCCGGTTGAGCATCTCATCCCTAACTTCATCTTTCTTCTGGGTCCGGGACGCTTCAACCGGCCGATTGAATATACTTTTTCTTCCTACTCTACCCAAATAGGCCGTGGCGGTGACTCGCAAGGCTTTCACTGTTGAGTAAAGGGGGTTGACCGGACTGGTGCCCGGTATCAAACCGTCTCGTTACCAAACTTTAACGTGGGCTAATTCCCTCCCAATGTCAGGAAACCGGGTCGACCAGCCACAGGTTCAGAACCGCTGGACCAGCCGTTTATAGCATGATATTTCTTCCAATGGCAGCGTTTGGTTGAATAGGCTCTTCCGTTTAACGAACGGCTGTGGCAGTATTGGCATGCCTCGGGATGTGGACTCCCTTTCTTCTTGACACCAAGAGACGCTTTTATACAACACAGTTACAAATACCTGGACGCTTTCTAGGCCGTCTTCTTTTGGTCGGAAGGTACTTAGAAGGTATATTGTCCTTTCGTGGTCTGACCAAGCTTTCAATGCCACAGATCATTCTCTGCCCATGAAACCCAAGTGATCGTTAGGCGCGGCACTTCACTGACACATTACGGAAGTCCACGATTCCCCCATGGTACGAGTCACAGGTTTTCTTATCTCCGTCAACATAGCCCCAGACGTTCGCGTACTTGATAGCGTTGGTCAATCTCCCGGTTGTCATTGTCAGAACCAGCCTTATCCCACTCGCTAATTCAAAAAAAAAAAAACGCGAAAGCCATACCCCGAGAGCTTTACATCCAGAAGCGCCTGCATAGGATTATGATTTGGCCATGGATGCTTTCGTGGGCCTTTGAAAGCTTTTTCTGGAGGTTGATGAGGTTTCGGCTCTATAGCGGGAGCCTTGGTACCCGCCCAGAAACCCTTCTATCAGGCGATTGTAGGAGGCAGTCGCCTGCAACGGCGTTCCCATAGGTTACTTACTTCTCTGGAAACTGAGGCTGTAAAATTGTCATTGAGATCCATAATGACATCTCTTGTATTATTTGAGAGAAAGGGGCTCGTTCCAGGGTACCGTCTTCCAGGGTGTTTCGATCAGCATGTTTTGGTGCCAAGATCATGCGAGCAGCGTTGGCCCATATGGCCTGTTGACACAATGGAGTCTTCACATAACACGAAGTCCTATCCATAGAGCCATCGAGCCTTGAATTCATAATATAATGATAACCCTCAGGCATATCGAGAGCAACGGCCCTATTGGCGCTGAAGCGTCTCGATGCATGATTCGGTCTGGTGTCGTCCAGCCTGCGGTTGGGTGTTTTGGTGGAGCCAACAGGTGATGTGTCTCTGCAATAGAATCACAAGTCCCGATAGAGACTTGGAACGTTTCTCAATGAAGACAACCGGTCTTTCTCCCATATGCCAGTTGCGCTGAAGATGTGATTGTAGTGTTACCAGCCTCTTTCTGTTTTCTTGCCGTGTAGTAGATCACATTGTGAGCCACAAGGTCAATTATTTCGAGCTACATTTTGTGTCTTTTCACTCACGGTCCGCAATTCACGTTGGAACTATATGTGATCGGCTAGAAGATGCGTAGATGGGCCGGGGGAAGGGGCGTTTGGGGACGGCCCATGACAACGGCATACTCATGTCTGAGACAACCTTGTAGGTAGCATTACGTCGGCTTGGTTCTTCTTTTGGAAATTTATGGCCCTCTCGTTCAATTAGTATGAAGCTGGAAAGAAGGAGGGATTGTTCTGGCTCCTCAGGGCGTGGATGTATGCGCACCCGAGAAGAGTGTGGTCGCCCGGGTCTACCAAAGACTCGCAGCGGCGTAGCTAGGACATCAGAAACAGCAAAACACATCTCTTACGGATCTATCCAGCTTGCGAGCCCTACGACGAAGGGGAGTTTATTCGACATGGCCCAAAGGATATTGGCGTGTCTTGATCTCTTGATCAAACAACCAGACGCATGACGTGCCGAAGGCTTCGCGCAAATACCGTGTACACATCTTGCCCCCCCCCCCCCGGGGAAATCGGCGGTTCGAACTAAGCTTGAGTATCTGCAACCGAGCACTCTGGCTTTCCCAGGCGGCAGGATAGGCTTTATGTCTTTCACCCGTCACAGTTTCGAGCGGGGGCGGGCAGGTTGCTCCACAGAAAGCGCCCCATCGGTCGAAGGTCCTAAAATCCGGGGTCAGCAGACGGCCCCACATACGCCGTCCTGTCGGGGGGGTTTCGAAATCGGCCGGCACTCGCGAAAGGCACACTGAAAGACCAGATGGCCAAGACCACTACAACCGAGTTAACGTCATGGGTGATATCCCGCTGGGGTAAAGCATAACCGCTTTTCTCAACGATGTCTTTGCTCTCCTTTGCACCTGTGGTTTTTGATGATACTGTAGAGTTGCCGCTCTCGGTGGGGCCGGGGGGGCGGCCTTTGACCATCAAATGCGCATGGGCGCCATTATTTGCGTACGTCAGACAAAGCAAAAGCCCGCTAATTCCGATTTTGTTTCTGGGCCGGTCGTCGTAATAAAGTTCGCTGGCACCACTTGCGCAGTACCTGGCGGATTTAAAGCCGGTATTCAGGAGTTGCTGACGCCCCTGCCGCCCCTGCCGCCCCTGACGGGTCTCGAACCCGCTTCCAATAGGGTCTTCTTTGTTCGTCCCGTATTCAGTTCCACAGGCACTTGCAAGGCGCATCACAATGTCGACGACTCGGAGTTTTTCATTAGAGCCAGAGATCAGGCTGCATCGTCACCCGCTTATGAACGATGGGAGTGGAAAACTATTTTAAGGAGGAGCAGATGCTCCCGGTTCTCCAGAAGACCACACATAATGCGATATTTGAGTCTACACGACCTCAGCTACCTCCTGGTGCTTACTCTTGCTCGCTTCTATCTTCTACAACGAAACAACCAAGCAGTCGTGCCAACATCTGAAGACACTCTTGATACACCACTTGCCTCGCCAGAAAACTCGAGCAAGATGGTCAAGACTCTTCCTTTCGCCGGCATTCGCGTCCCGGTCCCGGTCCCGGGCTTTGGCGCGATGGGCATCACGTCGTTCATGAGCACTAGGATGTCCGCCGAGCAGGAAGAGCCGGTGCTCCTCAAGGCCATCGAGCTGGGCTGCACCTTCTGGGATACTGCTGTGAGTCGAGACTCTCTGTGTTCTCCGATGCAGAACATATGCCGAAATTCGCTGATGGTATGGGGCGCAGGTCGCATATGACGCGGGTCTGAACGAGAAGATCCTTGGGGACTTCATCCGCAAACACAACGTCCGTGACAAGGTCTTTGGCGAGTACAGACCTGGGCTTTAAGCACTACGGGAGTCATCAGCTAATACTTTGATCGTGAAGTCGCTTCCAAGTGTGGCTTCGACGTCTTCGGCGACTTCAGCGTCGCAAACTCCAGATCTCACATCAGGTCCTACATCAACGGCACCATCGAGAGGCTGGGCTTCGCTCCAGACTTGTACTCCCTGCACAGAATCGATCCTAGTACGCCGACCCTTGACATAGGTGATGCTTGGGTTGATGGCTAACTATATGACAGAGACCCCGCTTCAGGAATCCATCGGTACTCTAGAAGAGCTCCGCAAGGAGGGCAAGACCAAGTACATTGGTCTCTCAGAGTGCTCAGCCAAGACGCTGCGCGAAGCTAACTCGAGTATGTCCTTGATACCCATTTGCACATCGAGTGTTTGAAACACATCACTGACATGTTCCCAGTTGCGAAAATCGACGCTGTTCAGTTAGAGTATTCCGCCTTTGAGACAATCCACGAGACCACAGGTCTGATCGAGACGGCCAAGGAATTGGACGTCGCCTTTGTGGCATTTAGCCCGCTGGGTCACGGCTGGTTGGTCGATGACATCCCGTTCCAGAGCCCGGATGACTTTGCGCCCGACGACCTTCGCCGAACGTGTAAGTACCATCCGCCGGTGGAGAAGTCTCAATGAGCCCATGTCTGACAAATGCCTTAGCCCCCAAGTTTCAGGGGGACAACTTTTACAAAAACAAGGCCATCGCGGACGAAATGAAAAGGATTGCCGCCGCGAAGGGATGTACACTCGCGCAACTAGCGCTGGCTTGGGTCGCGGCCCAAGACATGATTACGATCCCTGGCACCACCAAGGTGAAAAGGTTGGAAGAGAATTGGGCGTCTCGGGAAGTGGAACTGTCGGAGGATGAGATGTTGTCGATCCGGAAGCTTGTGGACGCCAACAAGCCGGTGGGCGACAGGTTCGCGGGGCCCAATGCGGCGGCCATCGGCCACTGAGAACTTTGGCGACTGAGACCGGGCGCACTTGCACCACGGACGTCAGGTGAAGAGCCTAGTTGAGAGATAGTGTTACGACGAAATCCAATTATTTTGTGTTTGAATCCGTCCCCGTTGCCGCCATGGTGTGTTTGCGTGAGAATCGACCTTTTGTCTGGGCATCGGGCCGGAGGACAGCTCCGTGAAAGAAGGTTCAATTGCCGTTCGGTTTTGGTGGAAGACCGAGCGACCGACCCCACATGCGCCGATGCAGAGCAACTGGAATGAGGCATCGCAAAAATACCGAGTCCTTGGGCGTTTAGAGATAAGTTAATCTTGAATGCCAATATCCCTTTGCTTCTTATGGTCTTTGAAGCCTGCAGCTGGTTTCGGGCGAGTTCCCCCCCCCCTTCAATTATTTTTTCGTCCATCACTAGCAGCAAGCTCTCGGTTCGATTTTGTTATGTGTCTGGCGTCGGTAAGCTCTCAAGGTAAGCTCCCAATTTAAGATAGATAGAAGGTACCTCTCGCAAATACCTTACGAAGTGAGACATCTCCAGAAAAAAGTCTGCCCTGAATTTTCTCGTGTGACTGCTCATTTGCCAGACTGATACTTGACCGAGTCGTTTGCTGCCGACTCTGGAGAATCCGACTGACGTGGAAGTCCTGGTGCAGGTTGTTGAACAGAGACAGAGTCTCGCAGAGGGGCGGCTCCCTCTCACAATAAGCACAAACGTCCAGCCACGTGTTCGCGCCTGACAATAGGTGCACTCCGGCAGGGTAATCGATATCGCGAGATGAAACAGACAACCAGCGAACAACAGAAAAGAAATTGTGGATTTCTTTGCTGAAATAGACTTCGGGGTCTCGAGTCAAGGCAGGCGAAAGTGGGATTCGACGCCGGCGTCGACGGCGGTTGACAGCAGGCAAGGAGACCATTGACCAATGCTTCGGAGGTATTTCCAAGTGTACCAGGACCTGACCTTTGCACTCACTCTGTATCATTGCAAATAAGAAGCACATCAAGCTGGACGGAATTTCGCTGCCAAGGTCTCAAGGGCGGGCAGGTCGTCCAAGGAGCAGGCTCTGGAGACTGGAAGTGACATGTAGGTGGAGTGGAGGGTGAGCCTCAATATAGCGCCACAGAAGTTCACCAGATGGGCGCATGGCCCGTGCACGGGGAGCTGGGGCGGTGCAATTTCCAGGCTGCGAGAAATTGACCAGAAGGGGCCCAAAACTTAACACTCAAGGAGGCATTCGGGGAGATACAAGCAAAGGGCACACACGATAGAGCGTCACACCCTCCCTTACAACAAACCCCTTCTCGCATCCAATACCCTCGCCTCCCCCATCGGCCGGATTGGTCTGACATCTCGCTCTCTTCAGTCCTCATAAAGAGAGGGACTCCTGGCTCTGACACATAAAAACCTAAAGCACCTCAGTCAGGCCCGTTAAGCCAGCGCAGCAGCTACAGCTCACTGGCCACATACCCCCAATCGCCGAGATAGGGAGAAAGGAGCGCCTCGACATCACGACCGAGCGCCCTCACCCCCAGCCATTACGACGTTGACAGCTACCTTTGCCGACGATTGCTCTGCTTCGTCCTGCATTGCCTTGCTATCCGATCCCCATTCGCGCGATCTGTCACCAGTGCCAAGCGTCTCATCTGCGACGACCGCTTGACCGAGCCCGACTTTGTGTACAACCACCCGACCCGAGCCCAGCAGAGCCAGCAGCCCTACCTCCCTTTGTCCATTGACGACATCCCCACGACACCTCTCCCAAACATCCGACACCATGTCAGCACCGGCAGGAGGTCTTACTAGACGCCGAGGAGGCGGAGGCGCCGCGGCCAGCGATGGCGAGACCAGCAACGGCGCTCCCCGCACCAACTCCACGAACAACTTCAAGGACAGCGCCCCCGAGACGAGCTACGAGAGCGGAGAGAACGGCCACAAGATCGCCTTTGACCCCCGCGACATCAGTGAGAGCGCCGAACGCAGTAAACAGCCCAAGTTGACCTTGATGGAGGAGGTTCTGCTGCTCGGCCTCAAGGACAAGCAGGTACAAGCGCTTCACCATTGCCAATATTGAGGCCAGGTCGCTAATTTGCTTTTGTTGCACTGTGCAGGGCTACCTATCGTTCTGGAACGACAACATCTCATACGCCCTCCGAGGATGCATCGTCATTGAGCTCGCCTTCCGCGGTCGCATCAGCATGCAGAAGGATGCCTCGAGACGGCGCTTCCCCCTCGCAGACCGCGTCATCGAAGTGATCGACGAGACCCTTACAGGCGAAGTGCTACTCGACGAGGCATTGAAGATGATGAAGCAGAGCGAGAAGATGAGCGTCAGCTCCTGGATTGACCTGATGAGCGGTAATGCTCCCGCTCACTTTCCCCCCTTGGATTGCACACCGCGCTGTCCTCTTTGCGCTTTCGGTGCATCTGCTGACGATTGTCCCCTATGGCAGGAGAAACATGGAACTTGATGAAGATTGGATACCAATTAAAACAGGTTCGCGAGCGCCTGGCCAAGGGTCTCGTCGATAAGGGTATTCTTCGCACCGAGAAGCGCAACTTCCTTCTCTTCGACATGGCGACCCACCCTGTCGCTGACGGAGGGGCCAAGGAGGAGATTCGCCGCCGCGTCCGTAACGTTCTGACCCAGCGTACTGTCGTCCTACCCGCGTCCCAGTTCCTGCCCGAGAACCTTGAGTTCCGCTACGTGCGCACCATTGCCATGGTTTGCGCCGCCTACGCCGCCAACGTGCTCGAGAACGCCCTCAGCACCCTCGGCCACGAGGCCCGCGAGCGCGCCTTCGCCCAGACGGACGAGCTCCTCGCCGACTACAGCCAGTGGCCATTCGGAAAGAAGGCCACCGGCAACGGCATCGGCGCCAACCTTCCCCAAGTCATCGCAGAGGTATGCTAACCCGGTGTTCCCCGCCGCCCCACCGGCAACCCACCTAGCTAACAACCTTGTGCAGGAAATGAGCAGCGGCAAGGACAAGGAGCTGCAACTCGAAGTTGTCGCCGCCTGTCTGAGCGTCTTCACCCGTCTCGACTCCCTCTTGTAAACACAATCGACCCCGAAATACTCAAATCCGATTACCCCGCCTCTGTGGCCTTCGATGGAGGGCCTGGTCGCGGCGACATGTGCAATTTCTGGGAGCAACCCCTCCCCCGTCCCCTTTTCTTCTCACTACTATTCACAACCTAGACGACACTTTCGAAACGCCCAGAATTGAGCACTCCCAACCTTCACCATATTCGAACCCTCACGAGAAATGACCAGTAAATCGAAAAGGGGAAAACCGTTTTTCTTCTGTTCCCCGGAAACCAAAAGAAATTGCAACATGTAGTTGGGAGGGATGGGGCAGGATATTTGGGTTCAGCCGGTTGGCAGGGGAAACATTATGACAAGGGCGCTGCTGCTGCATTCCTCCTTTGCCTCGCTGGAGATAACGGTGTTTCCAAAAGGAAAAGAATGAAGGATGACCGGGATGGCGAAACTATACACACGCGTGTAGTCGGTTGGGTTTCAACTACCTCTTTTTATTCCACCGTAAGCGATCGTTTTAATGCAACAACACTCACAACGAACAACCCCCCTCTCTTAAAATAAAAGATGTGGCGCGTGGATAAGGAGAGTACAAGGTGTGGTGGGTTTCTGCGAGGCTCGTCTTTCCCAACAACACCCCCCCTTCTTGGTCTGGTCTCCCCAGCATGTGGTGGTTTTCGAGATGGGAAGAACATTATCTGGCGTTAGTGAGCACATGAATGCAAAGTCTTTTCCTCTGTCCCGGGCCGAGACTTGAGTCGCAAAGATGCACGACGTCGAGCCGTTGAACACACGATACGTTGCTTCTCAACCCCAGGGGCGACGATGCCCCCGATGGCCATGTCGAGACCCGGTGGCGCGCGGCCGCGAACGAAGGAGACGGCGAGAGACTGGTCACGTCATG
The DNA here is from genome assembly GCA_006783085.1 of Colletotrichum shisoi. Taxonomy (NCBI): domain Eukaryota; kingdom Fungi; phylum Ascomycota; class Sordariomycetes; order Glomerellales; family Glomerellaceae; genus Colletotrichum; species Colletotrichum shisoi. Next base: position 10,282 of record PUHP01000303.1, read on the forward strand.
GGTAGAACGATTGAAATATGTATTCACGGGTTCCCTCCTACGCCGCCATTCCCCTCCCCCGGGTGTCTTTTTTTCGATGTGCAAAACAGAGGAAGGGGAAAAAAACATGGTTTACAGTTATTTTTGCCCCCATGAACGCCTGAGTTTTCCCCCCCATCCGTACGTAGCAGATGATGCAACAACCACCATCGGTTTCCTCTCGAAGACCCTTTTTCTTCCTTCTCCTTTCACCACCCGGGGGCGGGGGGGGTATCGATTAAGATTTTGTAGTTGCTATTGTTGTGCGTCTCGCGTCCTCCATCAACACGTCCCAACTCTCTCTCCCCCTTCCCATCCCGCCCCCCTCTGTTCCTCACGAGTCTCGGTGATCTTTCACCGGGAGGAGAGGGGGAAGGGGGAGGGGGGGGGGTTCTGGGCGAACGTGGCTTTTATTTCTTCTTCTTGCCACCGCCGAAACTTCCCTCGAACCCGGGCCTCGCCTTCTTGGGCCCGCTGCCGACCTTCTTCCCGCTCTTGCGGCCGAGCTTGTGCGCGAGCTTCTCGTCTTTGCGCTTCTTGATGTTGTCGTCGCGCTTCTTCTGCTTCTCGCGGATCGACTTGGCGACGCCATCGCTGCGCTCCTTCCACGCCTTCTCGCTCTTCTTCTTGGTCTGGTCCTTGCGCTTGACGGCCTTCTTGAGCGCCTGCTCGTCGTCGCGGATGCGCTCGCCCTCGGCCCGCTTCCGCGCCGTCAGCCACTGCTCCTTCTCGGCGATGTCGGCCTGCTTCTCCTTGTCGAGCGCCGCGAGCCGCTTCTTCTGGTTCTGGATCTTGATGAGCGCCGTCTTGGGATCCGACGGCCCGCGCTTCTTGTGCGTGTTGAGCGCGTGCGACAGATCGTGCGAGAGCTTGGTGCCGTCGTCGAACGCGACGCGGCCAAAGGCGAAGTTGGCCGGCTCGTCGTCGTCAGCGAGGCCCACGCGCGGCGACATGACGCTGGGCGAGTTAAGCACCAGCGCCTCCTCGCGCTTGGCCTCCTCCTCGAGACGCGCCTTGGTGCGGAGCTCCTTCTTGTGCTCCTTGCGCTGGGCCTGCTTGGCGCGGCGCGCCTCGATGAGCTCCTGGCGTGTACGAATCGGTTTGCCGTCCGGGCCGTCGGCCTTGCGGGCCGCGCGGAGGGCTTCTATCCGCGCCGCGAGCCGGGCGCGGAGAGCCGAGGTGTCGGCGGGGAGCTTGATGTGCTTCGGCTTCTCGGAGGGCGGGACCGTGGAGCTCGTCGAGGTCGTCGCGCTCGTGGCCTCGGCGGAGGCGGCGGTTGCCCCCGTGGCGGTGTCAAAGGTGGAGTCCGGTGTCGAGGTCGGGCTCGAGGCACCGCTGCTGGACTCGGTGGGCTTGAGACCGGAGAGGTCGAGAGGGTTGAGGTCCGCCGTCGCAGCGTAGCCCTCATCATCGGACTCTTCGTCGACGGTCTCGTACTCCTCGTCGTCCTTGTCGCCGTCCCTATCATGGTCATTGCTGGCAGGCTTGGCGTCTTTGGGCTCGGCCTTCTTCTGTTGCTTCTTTAACTCCTTCTTGGACTCCTTCTTAGCGGCAGCGGCGGGGGACTTTGCTGGGGTCTTAGCCTCCTCCGCCGGCTTGCTGGACGCCTTGACCTCGGACACTTGGTCGGCAGCGCCGCCGACAGCGGCGATGGGGGCGGCAGATTCGCCGGTTTCCATCTTAGCAGCCTTCTTCTCGGCCTTCTTCGCCTTCTTCTCGGCCTTCTTCGCCTTCTTGTCGGCGCGCTTTTCCTTCTTGGCCTCCTTCCTCGCTAGTCTCATGAGCTGATTTTGCGACATCTCGGCTGGGTTGGCGTCCTCAACAGTGTCGAGAGGGTCGGCCGTCTTCTGCTTCTTATAGTCCTTGTTGCGGAGGCCCTGGCCGGGCAGCTCCCTCTGCACGCCGGGAATGCCCTCGTCATCGCCGGCAGCCTCTTGCCTATCCTCCTCCTCCTGCATCTCCTGCAGCTTGCGCTTGTTGCGCGCTGCGCGCTCATCCATGACCTCCTTTGCGTTGCGGTTCAGCTCGCTGTCGGGGTCCAGCTTGGAGATCTTGGCCGCTTTGGCTTCGGCTTTTGTCTGCTTCGTCTTCTTCCATTGGTCCTGCGAGAAAGGTATCTTGCGTAAGCAAACGTACTCCTTTTTCGGGTAGGCACTTCAAAGACCTGGAAGAGGGGAGAGAATCTTGACGAGAGGTGCGACCGCCGTGGGAGGGCCTTCGGTCGCCAGGCGATCGATCGCAGAACATGGAGGGAGTAAGGCTTGGGCAGGGCACACGTACAGAGTTGTCTTCTCCATAGTACATCTTGGCCGGGATGAGGGACAAAAGACCATCAAAGGCCTTTGAGTGCTCGCGCAGGCGGTCCTATTGAGGTTGTCAATGCCACCCTGCCTTGTTGGACATGACAGGACCATCATCATCGCCAGCCGCTATTTTTCTTAGCAGGTGGCGGGGCACGGACATAACGAACCTGCAATGTAGATTCCGCCATTTCCCACCTTGTGTCGTTTTCTTTCCTGTTTAAAAAAAAAGTTGTTGTTGTTTTGTATAACGAAAAAAGACCCAAACAGCTTCTTGTCGAAATGGGATCGAAGGGTTTAGTTGGAGTGTTTGCCGTTGAGGAGCGAAAAACGAAAGGTCGACAGCGTGGGCGCGTGCAAGCAGACTCGGTGAGCAGAGTGAGCTTTGATATCAGCAGGCGGTTTACGGGCGGGATTGCTGCGAATTTTCGAATCGAAATTTTTTGGACAGTGGAGAAATCGCTTATGCGAAATCTTGGCGCTTTTCTGCCGCCGAAAGCCCAGTGCATTATGGGGCGGTGAAAGCCGATACCACCCCCACAATGACATTACGCCTCGATACAAGCATGCGTTCTGCGAATCCACAACCGCCAGTTGCCAGGTGCCATGTGCCAGATACGGATACCACGAAGGGTCCAAAGTCCAGACCCATCTGGTGGTCCATTGTCATCACCAATCGTTGGTCAGGGTTGGCTCGACTTGAAACATCTACTTACACGAACACATGCAGTAATTCGTACACAACCGTCAAATCACTCGCGCAGGGCACAGGCAAACGTCATCAATAGTACTTTGTTCGGAAGCGGGTTTCTCTAGAAATACGTCTAGACTTCAAAGTATCAACGATCCGCAAAACTTTCTATCGCGCAGTTGCAAACTCCTACCAATACCGAGGTAGTGGTGGTGGTCTCCATGTGGAGCCATCCGGCCGTTGTCCCGTTCCGTCCAACAATCAATCAATCCTTCAAATCCGAACGCCGCTCTTCTGGGATCCCCCATGCCGTCCCATTCCGTCCACGAAGCAGTGCCACTCGGACTTAACCATGCCAACCCGCCAGCAAAGTCAATCACCAAGAAAACGGGTATCGACCCATCAACGCCTGCTCCGAATGACATCTTGTCTTTCGGAGACCATGGTTCTTCATCAATCTTCTCTATAGTCGCAGTGGTAGCAACTTCAAAGACATTCCATTACCGAACAATTCTTCGCACTTGTATGTTTCGTCCAGACATAGCCGCAAATAACACCTTTCGGCATTGTCCTTTTCTCGTGATGTAAGGCTTAACTCGCCGTCGTAGAGAGTGTTGCCATGTAGATGCAGTCTATGCTCCGGCCATTCCTGCCGCGAAGGAAGGTGTCTGGGGCTGGAGCGAATAGCCGTTGGTAGACTTGGCGCTCAGCTCTGCTTGTCGCTGACGTTCGGCTTTCTCGCGCTCGAGTTGTTCCTTTTCCGACTTTGTGATGCGCGGCTTGCGTGTGAGTGAACCACCGCGAGATCCTCGACCGCCTCTGGACCCTGGGCCTCCGCCACGGCCGGTGCCGCCTTCGCCGCGAGTGGTGCCGCCACGGCCGCCAATGCGACCGCCTCGGCTACCGCGACCACGTTTGGGTAGTCCATCGGGTCTAGATGGTGTAAGCGTTTTGTTCACGAAAAGACCCAATGCAAGTGCAACAAACCTGGTGTCTACGGGCTTCTCGACCTCGGGCACCAGTGGGCCAGAGTACACGAAAAACCCATCTCTGCTGGCGGCAGCCTGCTGCTCCCACAATAGCTCAGAGTCGTCGACGAAATCGTCGTCCTTGTCGTACTCGTCTTCCTTGAAATTGCGCTTCTTCTTTTTCGGCTTCTCTGGCACGTCAGCACCGCTGGTCATGCCACCCATCTCCACGTTGCTGGCCTCCTTGTCAGAATCCTCCGACATCTCGTCGCCCGATTCCTGTCCCGACGCCGTCTTCTCCAGAGCAGCAGAGGCGGCAGCAATACGCGCTTTGCGGTCTCGCTTCTCCGCCAGCCGGGGGTGCAGAGCATCCCAGCCATACTTCTCCTCCGCCATGCGCATCACGTTGACGTATATGTTGGTGTCGCCCGGCTTGATAGGGATGTCGAGAACAATGTCTGGCGCCTTGTATTCCTTGCCATTCTCAGCCCTGCCAAAGTCGAGAATGGATCGATCGGAAAGAACGTCGCCACGAGGCTCGTCCAGCGCACTGATCTTGGGCGACGAGATGCCAGACTTCTGTGGTTTCTGCTTAGGCGAGGGCTTCTTGCTCGCGACGGAGCCAGCAGTCGAGACTGCATCCTTCAACTTAGCATCGGCCTTCGCGGTGGGCACCGGCGGTGGAGCGAGTGCCTTCTTCGGGTCGGGAACATGTGGTTTCGTAATGGGTTGAGGAGCCGATCTAGCGGGGTAGGGTGGCGAGGCGGGGACAGATGCATTGTCTTGTGTTCGGGACTGAGTTGAAGCGCCGTAAGTTTGGGTCGAAGGCGACGTCACGTTCTGTGCGGGCGGATCGACAAGACTGGCAATTGAGGGCGACGCGCTAGGTCGGTTGACGGGCTGGGTTGTAGGTCTCGGCGAAGACGCGATGCCAAAGATTCCTCTCACGGGATCATAGCTGCCCCGGATGGGATCGTAATGTCCACTCATGCGCGTCGGCAGAGCTGCGCTGTGCGGCTTCGACTCGACCTCTGGTTCGGCGTTCAAAATGCCCTGCATCGAACGGGGCAGTTCCTCTCGCTTGGGCGCTTTCTGCGCTGTGTGTTCGGGCTGGGCAGAGCCAGGCCGAGAGTCGAAAGTGATGCCAGCAATATCTATAGTTTTGGCCTGTCTAGGAGGAGGAGGGGTTGAAGACGAGGCGGCTGCAGCTGCGAGAGACTTCGAGTCCGATCCGGCATCGGCATCCTGTGCTGGTGCCGACTTCCTCTTCCTCTGAATGGGCGGCGCATTAGGGTCGCGAGGCTTTCTCGGCCGGCGCACTTTAGGCGGCTCATCGGGGTTTCTGGGTTTGACGGTAGAGCCAGGCTTGCGACCGGGCTTCTTGCGCGGGAGACCGGCGGCCGTAAGTCGAACTTCCGGTTGGGGTTGCTCGTTTCCTGTGAGGACGCCGAAGCGTGGTTGAGAGGGGTCGACGATGATCTCGTCCATGTCCATGTTGTTGTTCGGTCGGCTGATTAGAGGCGAGCCGGGTTCTGAGATTGAGCCGGAAGGTGGTGACGAAAGTTCAGGCGAGGAGCTGTCGCGCATAGCTGGCTCTCCTCCACCACCAGTAGACACAACTCCGAGAGAAGCCTTGGGAACAAGACCGACAGAACAATTGAACCAAATCTCAGTTTTGAGGCGGAAAAAAGTTCAAGTGCAACTCGTACGAGCTTTTTCCTATCGCAGACCGCTGAAGATGTCATGCATCGAAGATTGGCCGGCTTTTGGTTGGACGGCGGCTTGAATCAGTAGGTCGTCCTGAATGACCTCACTTTTTGCTCCAACAGGGAGACAGGTTCGCGCTGTGGTGCGTTTGTATCTCTAGCGTCGGATTGGCTGAATTTGGGTTGGGGGGGGGGGACAGAATTATGTAAGGTGGACTAGGTTGGCTAAGGCAGGATGGAGGCTGCTGCTGCACCGGTCGGTCACCTGCGGTGTGGCCGTGCGGAGTCGTGGGTGGGAACTCGTGAATAACCTCAAGGGAGATTCGGAAGTCGTGTTTTTTTGACGACCGCTGGTACCTTTGAGGGAGAGAAAAAGGCCGATATGCAGGAAAGCCGCAGACCGGGGACCGTCAAAGAGTGCAGTTTAATGAGCTGAACAAAATGATGGTCTTTTCAGGATGTCGACGATGGGTGGCGATGGCGGAATTGATGGATTGGATGTATCTGCAGTGGGATTTGCAGTGTCGTGGTAGTTGTGAAGAGGGAAAAGAAGGAGAGAATTGGGCGATCGGAAGAGGAGATGGGGATGGCTACGTTTTTGGGGGAAGAACAACAATGATTTTGGCTGCTGCGCAAGACGAGAAAAACGGGGCACCGAGCAGACGTGGATGGCCTCAGCAGGCGTGAAAGGCAAGGGAAATTTTATTACTACAGCCGAATTAGAGACTCGGACTAGGCTGGGGGGCACGTTAATGGGATCAGATGGCCTCAGGACCAGGAGCACGAGGAACGTGGACTGGGGGAGAGAAAGAGGGAAGGGGAAGGGGAGGGAAGGAGGGAAACAACGGGGGTGAATGAATGGGGAGATGGGGTGGGCGCGGCCAAGATCAGGAAGGAAAGAAAAGAGCGAGCGACTGATTGACTGGGAAAGGAATGGGAATGGGAACAGGAGCAGGAGCAGCAGCTTGAGTAGAGGAGGGGGAATGGAAATGGGAATGGCAACAACATGAAATTGTGGATGACCGGAGGAAAAGCGCCAGGTGCAGACCTCACCTCACCCTGACTGACACTCAACCAAAAGTGGAGGCCAGCGGCGGCAGTAATGGGAGCGGAGGCGGGAAGGGGGGAAACACCAAGACGAAGAAGCGATGGCAGGAAAGAGGAATCAACACTGGGCCGGCATAGCGAAATGTGTAAACCTCCAAACGTGGGCCAGACCCAGAAAGAAAAGACGACGTGGGCGGGATGACGGGATGGTCTGGCAAGGAACTCGACCTCAAGATGGGAACGGGAACACGCCCCCCCCCCCTCCCCCCCCTTGGAGGTCGGCGGCTTTTGGTGCTCTGGTACTTCTCCGCTTTAACTCGTCGGTGCCAGTCATGATGGCAAGGGCAAAAGACGAGGTCATCAGGTGTCAACGTAAAGTACGGATAGGTGAACCACCACCACACGGGCCAAGGTAGCCACCAAGGCAAAGGCAGCCGGAGAAGAGCCAGAGACCGGATCATGCAGGGCAAGGAAGTAGGGCGAGCGGCCAGCCCGATGCGAGGAACTCCTCCGCAGGTAACTTTGGGGAAGGGGTCAAGTCGTCCACTATCAGTCTATCAACGCACCGAAGAGATGCGACGGGACGGGCACTTGCCGCGGCAGGCGTGCGTGTACTCCGCGGTGTTGTCCCGGATGGATGCGGTAATATCAATTGGGAAGACGTGGAGTAGCAAGGCGGCGGCGCTACGGGGATGCGAGGGGGTCGAAGGTACCTCATCCAGTCTAGAGGTATGCAGCCGCGCCAGGAGAGGAGGGGGTGAGCAGGAGCCGAGCCGTGGGGAAAGGAGGGAAAAGAAGGGGTCGTGGAATTTCCCATCAGCAAGCAACAGGGAAAGGGGAACACTGCGTGCTGCAGCACTGGGTAGGTACCTGGGTGATAGGGTGGTAGGTTATCCGTACCTGGGTACGGATAGTCTGATGGCATGTCCAGAGGTCGGAGCTGAGAGGGATCACCAAGCGGAAAAAGAGAAACACGGGTCCGGGCGCAGGTACCGAGTACATAAAAGATGTGCCACGCTTCCTTTTTCTTCCAATGCGAATGAGGTGCGACGCTGGAAGTGGGCCATCCATGGGTTCTGCGCGTCTGACGTTGAACCACGTCCGGCTTCCATTTTCGCTCTAGCGTACCAGATAACCGCGCCTGCTACAAGGGTCTTGTGCAAACCATGCCGAGCCCAAAACAGAGGGATGAGAGGGACTTGGAGGGGAAAAGGCAGGGGTTGTAGGGGAGATCACACTGGAGGGCCAGGGCGCATGCACCGGCCTTGATCTCTTTCACTCACTGCCGCTAGGGGATGAGAATAAATAATGACGGCGCAACGCATGTTTCAATTCCTTTGCTGCCCTTGCCGCATGTGTTGTGCTGGCGGGTTATGGTGAAGGTAATGTATATGTTGGTCAGCGAGCCTCATTGATGGGCTGGGTCGAAGTCTCAGTCATGATTGATACCGGACATCTTCGGATTGATGCCCCCCTTGCTGGCTTGCAGGTAGTGGAACCAGGCCTGCTCTTAACTGCGTTTTACTAGAGCCCATCCGGACTGTCGATAGGACAGACGACGACGGTCTTGTTGGGCAACATACTCTGTACATATGCTGCTAGTGCTCCAGAGTTGAAAGACATGTTGCAGAATCTGCAACACGCCACGAATGCAAAAGAACGTGCATAGGTCTTTCTTTTATCCGTGTCAACATTCTTTCCATCGACGAGACACAGACGACAATGGTTTGATGGGATGGTTGGCGGAGGAAAAACGGCAAGTAGGGGAAAAGGGGACATTTGTGTCTTCAGCCGAAATTCCTTCGGGTCGTCTAGCCCGTTTGGTAGAGTCAATTTCTTGTCGGGGAGAGAGACATACATTACTGACTCGGCAGAATAGGACGTGTTGAAAAGGTGTAACCGCGCTTTCTGCACACAGGGCACATCGCCAGCTCTCAAACCAAATAACACAGCGAGTTTCCTCTCTTTAGTCGCTGGGACCAGGTACAGGCCAGGTGGCAAAATACAGTGCCAGAGAGTGCGGTGTCAATCAAACAAGACCCCATCCAAAAGGTTTCTGTAAATCCGCGAGTGATCGACGCTAACGCAAAAAAGTGATGTGGCTGAGCTCCCGTCTGTCAGCCACAACTCTAAAAATGGCGCATTGTCGGGGGTTTGGGACGAAAGCCAACAAACCAACAAGCCAACAACGAGCCTCCCACTAGCGCAGCCTGGTCGGTCCAGCCGTTGGTGGCTCTCTCAACTCCCATTTGCTTTGGTGTGCCGACCAGTTAAGGGAAGACAGTAGATGAATCGAAAAGAAGGGCACTTTTGTTCGAACACGATAACATCGCTGGGAATCGAGCCCCGAGATTTCGATATGCGCCAATTTCAATCCCCTTGGCGAGATGACCCCGGCCCCGATGTGCGCCCATCTGAAAATGAGCTTGTGTCGGGGTGCCGCACGGACAGTTCCGAAGGCAGGGGGGTTCGGGGTGCAGTGAAAACCAAAAAGGTACGTCACTCCCAGCTCGTCGCAGTGGCAGAAAAAAAAGGAACCCCCATCGGATTGGTGATCACCTTCAAACGTCCCATAGTCTACCCTTACGGCAACCGCTTTCACTACAACAGCAGCAGCAACAGCAGCGAAAGTTGCAACAATGAGCACACTCATGTTGGTCGGCGACATCGTCGAAAAGGAGACGCCACCCGCGAAGCCCCCCGTCGTATTCGACGACATCGACGCCGCCCCGACCGGCTTCCCCGCACACAAGAAGCGCACCCGCGTGTCTGCCTTCAAGCAGCAGCGACAGGGCAAGCCCATTACGGGCGCCCAGATTGCGGCGGCAACGAGCTCCATTTCGTCACCGCAACCAGACGAGAATGGCGGCGGCGGCGACTCACAAAAGTCCTTCGAGGCCGCCGAGCGCCGCCGGATCGATCGCGAGAACCGACAGAAACTAGAGGACATGAGCCCGGACGACATCGCGAGGGAGAGGAAGGAACTGATGGAATCGCTCGACCCGTCGCTCATCCAACGCCTCCTCGGCAGGGCCAACATCGACGAGCAACACGGTCCAAATCCCTTCGATCCGCCCGCCACGGAAGATACCAAGGACAAAGGGGCGCCGATTCCGGCGCCAGAGATCAAGATCGAAGACACCTATGCGCCGCCGAAACCTCAGACCGAGCCCCGGCAAGCCTCAAAGTCGGCTCCGAAATCCGTTTCCTTTGCCGAGGTCGACGACTCGGAGCCCTCGGCACGGCCCCTCGCGAACGAAGACAAACCCCCCTCCGCGCCCCCAGAAGACCTCTTCCCGCTTAACTCCCAGCCCGACAAGACGCACTTCCCCCAGCCGCCCGCCCTTCCCGACCTCGATCCATCCCACCCGGATTTCCTCGCGACCCTCCACGAAAAGTTCTTCCCGAACCTCCCCGCCGACCCGAGCAAGCTCGCGTGGATGGCGCCCATCCCCACCGCCCACAGTCCGGCGGACCGCGAGTCCCCTTACTACCCGGGCCAGCCCTCGCTACCTATCTCGGCGCTGCGCTTCGACTTTAAGGGCGGCCTGATTCCGCCCAAGCTGAGCAGGTCCATCCCCGTGTCCAAGGGGCTGCACCACCACGGCCAGGCGCCCGAGGCGGCCGGTTACACGATCGAAGAGCTGGCCATCTATGCACGGAGCGCCGTTCCGGCGCAGCGCTGCGTCGCGTTCCAGACACTGGGCCGGATACTGTACAGGCTGGGAAAGGGCGAGTGGGGAAACGGCGAGGAAGACAGCCTGGCGAGAGGCATCTGGAGCAGCATTCAGGAGGGACGGGTGCTGGAAAGCCTGTCGGAGGCGGCCATCGTCGAGGGCGGCCACAGAGGCAGCCGCGCGTATGCGACGGAAGCGCTTTGGCTGTTTGAGAAGGGCGGCTGGAGAGAGCAGTGGTCTGGCAGGTAACGACGAAGGGGCTGCTACGTTTCCGTAACCGTTTCTGCGAGAGATTTCTGCGGGGGGGCGGGAGGGACCAGTTGGTGGACAGCAGAGAAGCCAACAGCATTCGATACCAAAGCCACAAGATCCATGACTTATGCGCCCCCTGAGCGCGTAAAGAACCGCCCTCCTCCCCGCTTCAAGAAGGGAAGTCCTCCAAGTTCCGAGAGGTGACCCCGATGCCCGAGCAGCTGAATTGGAACCAAGCCAGTAGAACCGGGGCAGGGCCGCAGCGTCCGTGATGCCTTTGATTCGTGAGCTCTATTCTAACGTTGGAAAACTCTGCGACGCCATTTCAACAAAACAAAAGCTTGAGTTTACCTCGGCCGAGCATCGCTAGGAGACTGCCCAGGCTCCGGAAGATGGTCCCGATGATGCTCTGGGCAGTCGATTGGACGGAGCAGGTGCGGTGGCTGACTCCGGCGCAACTAACAACAAGTCGTCAGATGATGAACGGCCGCAGGTAGGAGGTATCAATGCTCAAATAGCTGGCCGGTGGGACTCGAGACCCGAGTTCAGAAGTCTCCATCAGTACGAATCACAACAACAAATACAACTATCGCTTTACTTTGCCAGGGCCGAAACGTTGACACGGCCGAAACATTGGACATCCTGGCTCTCGGTATCGGTTACGGCGGATTTCAAGCAGCGTAGAAATGTGGCAGCGCTCGCTCCCCTCCCTCTCCTCACAGCACCCCATACAAAAGCATCGATATACGTGTGAACCCGCCGGAACGTAACAAGCGCCAATATGAATACAGCTGTTCAGCCTTAGGGAACCGCATGGCTATGGACGAGGGCGTACGCAAGCGCACGCTGAGCTCCGTCCCAATGTACCCGCGCTCATCCCCAATAGACCTGCCGCGAACCTCAAACTAAGCAAACACATCCATCCGCCCTGACGGGTGGACGCTTTAGAATTGTCGGCCATGCCCAAGCAGGCGTGTGCGATGGTTCTTGACAGCCACAGTGGGCTGATTTCGGCCTGAAAAACTTCTGGAAGAAAAAACAAACGTTGTGATACCCATTGCGTCGTCTGGAACCCCAGATCGGCACGTTTGCCCGGCGACAGCGCTGTGGCACACAGACACACACACACACCACCCACATACACATTATACCAGTCACGGACGACGAAACATTGCAAAGAAAAAAATGTGCAGCCAAGGTCGAAACTTTTACCAACAGCCTGGCGCGGCGACACCTTGCTTGAACCTTCGCTGGAGACGAGGAGCCCTGGTAGATGTCGAACGATAGCTTCCCCCGGCTGTTCCATGTCATGCGGCTCTCAGCACGGAGTCGAACGGGCGGGCAGCCATCGCTATAACTCTCGTCATTTTCTGTGCATTGAAACTGTGTCGAACCGAACTGCTGTGCTCGTATCGATGCAACTGGAGTGGCCGCCACGCTTGGACCGTGGAAAGGGGGGGGGGGGGCTACAAGAGCG
>PUHP01000304.1:0-17744 GCA_006783085.1 Colletotrichum shisoi
ATAGTCGACGCTAAGGAAGATAAAGGATCTAGCTGGCTAGTTAAAGCTATTTACAGAGCTAGGTAATGATGCTAGTACTTAACGCCTCCTTTTTATAAAGGTAAAAAAAGGCTTCAGCGAGCAGTCCTATGAGCTAGCAACTACCTAGCAAAAGCTACAGCTCCTACAGGCCTAAGTCACCAATAATGCAGCAAGGAAAAGAAGGACAGTCCAGATCAACCCAAACACTAAGTTTGCTAATATTAAGGATATCTAGAGGGCTTAAATTAAGGCTAGTAAAAAAGAGGGTATTACAGATAAATCCAGCAAGTCTAATTTACCTAGTGAAGCTGAAAGCTATATTGTAGTAGTATCTAGATGAAGTCAATAGTTAATTGAACTTGGTGGTTATAATGGGGATAGCCTCATTTATGGGTGGGCGAAATGGGGGGGTGGGCGAAAAGTGGGTGCCCGACGTTACGTGACAGTTATGAGCCCAGTCCTACTGCTGTTGTGCCACAATGGTACAGGCAGTGATTTAACCTTCTAATTCTCAAGCACCATGGGTTCGATTCCCATAACGCTCCTAGACGTTTTCAACACTTGTGGTCTGTAGCCCTGACCACCTAGACTTTGGCGACACGTACCCAATTAGAAGGTTTAAAGCGTCAGTCAGTCAGTTCCACACTATAGTATAAAACTAGGGGGTGTATCACGAGATATAAGGCGTTAGTTACTACCTATGTAACTAATAGCGTTGTTTTATTATGTGATAGTTATGAGCCTAGTCTTACTGCTGTTGTGCTATAATGGTCTAGGTAGTGATTTAAGCTTCTAATTCTTAAGCACCATAGGTTTGATTCCTATAACGCTCCTAGACGTTTTCAATACTTGTGGTCCGTAGCCCTAACTACCTAGACTTCGGCGACACGTACCCAATTAGAAGGTTTAAAGCGTCAGTCAGTTAGTGCCACACTATAGTGTAAAACTAGGGGGTGTGTCACGAGATATAAGGCGTTAGTTGCTGCCTACGTAACTAACGGCGTCGTTTTGTTACGTGACAAAAGCCATTACCATCTACGGCGTCAACAGACATGAGCATCACCATATATCGGGCAGGACCGTTCCTTACGAGAACATGAGAGCCGATCTCATCGTAATGAAGCGCTCTAACATCAACACCATTCGCACCGCACATCAGCCCCCCCACCCGGACTTCTTCGACGTTGCAGATGAGATCGGCTTCTACGTCATCTCCGAGGCAGACCTTGAGTGTCATGCCTTCGACACGATAGGAGAGACGAAGGAGGCGATGGCGGAGTGGACGTCACAGAATCCCGATTGGGAGGACGCATACGTCGACCGAGCTCATGCAGTCGTCGAAAGAGTCAAGAATCATGCTTCCGTCATCATCTGGTCGCTTGGTAACGAGTGCTTCTACGGGAAGAATCTGGACGTAATGGCAAAGTGGATCAAGCAGCGCGATCCGAGTCGTATAACTCATTACGAGCCCGACCGCGAAGCCAAGTCTGTCGATATCTACAGCCAGATGTACTCATCTCCAGAAAGCATTGCCAAGTTCCTCAGCAACCACACGGACAAGCCGTTTATACTATGTGAGTATGCACAGTAAGTACCCTCTCCTGCTTTCTCTTGCGGCTGCTCTCTAACTTGGTGAAATCAGTGCGATGGGCAACGGTCCTGGTGGTCTGAAAGAGTACATTGAGCTCTTCCGATCCGAGCCCCTTATCCAGGGTGGGCTGGTGTGGGAATGGAGCAACCATGGACTGCTGAAGAAAGAAGACGATCTCGAGTACTACGCTTACGGCGGAGACTTTGGTGACGAGCCCAACGATGCCGACTTCATCATGGATGGCCTCGTTTTGTCCGACCATACCCCCATGCCCTCGCTTAACGAGTACGCCAAGGCAATCCAGCCCATTACAGTGAAGCTTTCCGAAGACGGGCACCAGATGGTCATTACCAACGACTTCGACTTCCTCGACGTTACAGAACTCGACGCCTCGTGGCACCTTGTCCAGGATGGAAAAGATCCCATTACTCCTCGTGTCTTGAACCTGCCGAGTATTCCAGGGGGCGAGCATCTTGCATTAGACCTCCCCACAAGCAACTCGAGTTTGTCCGAAGATGTGTGGGTTACCATCGAGTTTGTGTTGAAGGACGATCAAGTTTGGGCCGAAAAAGGGCACGTTGTGGCTTGGGATCAGCTTCATATGGTCGCTCCGACAGCTGCCAACCAAACAAGACGATACGCTCCTCCTATCAAGACTCGGCAGTCGGGAAGCCTCGACGTCAACCAGGAGAGAACACACCTCAAGGTTAAGAATGGCGGGGCGTCTTTCGACTTTGACCTCCTCCAAGGCAATGTCACCTGGAAAATCAACGATGTCGATGTCTTCCAGCGCGGACCAGAGCTCTATTTCTACCGCGCTCTTACCCAGAATGACGCGGCGAGCCATGGCGATGGACCTATCTGGGAGGAGGAAAGAGTTGGCAGCATGCATACGCAGGTTCGCGATGTTCGCTGGCAAGAAGCGGACGGCGCAGTCACTGTAGTCTGTCAGCTACAAGGTCCGAGTTGCGCCCAAGGCTCTTGAATGGGGTGCCGAAGCAGACTTGACGTACACTGTCTCTTCCGCTGGTCTTACCGTTCACGCCAGTGGTGACTTCGTTGGTAACGTTACCAGAGTTCTTCCTCGCATCGGCCTCATGGCTGTACTGCCGGTCGACTTTGACGAAGTTGCGTGGTTCGGGCGGGGACCTGGTGAGAACTACAAGGACACAAAGGAAGGTTGCCGTATAGGGCGCTACGAATCAACAGTGGAGGACCTCTTCACCCACTATGACTACCCTCAGGAGAACGGCAACCGGGAGGATCTGCGGTGGCTGCAAGTTACTAACAATGAGGGCGGCGTCACACTCAACATTCAAAGGGCCGAGCCTGAGCCGTTCAGCTTCACGGCGCTGCGCTATATGCCCTTCGACTTGGACGACGCGAAGCATCCTCACGATCTGAAGCCTCTGAACATGACGGTTTTGCATATTGACTATGACAACAACGGGATTGGCTCTGCTACTGTGGGACCGAGGCCGTTCGAGCAGTATAGATGCTACACCGAGCCGTTTGACTTTACGTTTGAGTTGAGAATTTAACAGATGACTTCTTGATTTTGAAGTCAAGCTGCTATTTTAGTCTAGCAACTCATTTGTTTCACGCTTAACCCTAAGTCCTTGTGATGCTATTTCCGCTGTGAGGTATCATGCGCTTCGTTCTCAAAGTGAACCATCGAAAGCTTCGATGTACATCCACGTTTAAAACGGCTTACTGGCCAGGTCGCGTGTTACAATATCATATTCTTGGGGTTTCAATCACAAGTCAATCGAACCATGGGATTTCCCCCAAATTTTTGCGAACTAAACTGCCGTTGCTGAGGGATTGGAATGAACTTCATCCTTCCCACCCTTACACATTCGCTGATTTTTCACTGAGTCCCTTTTTATTGTCTTCCACTGAACTCTCTTGCGGCAAGCCGATTGCCTCGATCACGTGGCCATCACCTTCCAACTCCTCGGGCCTGACATAATCTTTCGGTTCAATCCAGTTGCTCTCCATGATAGGCGGGGGCCAGATTTTGCAAGTGAGCCAAAAGGTGAAGCCAGACAAAGCCAGGCCCACCCAGTAGGCAAAAAAGTAGAACCGTGAAACGCCCACGGGCGCCGATACACCCATGTTGTTAAGGAAGCCGTAGAAGTTGGGGATGATCCCAACGACGTAGGCGACGTAGGCACGGATGTTCCACCCGTGGGAGTAGTAGTAGGCTCCAGACTTTGCTGAACTGAAGGTATCGGGGATATGGATGCGACCGCGGCCAATGATGTAGTAGTTGACGAGAAGGACTCCCGTGATGGCAGAAAGGAATATCTGGTAGGAGGAAAGAAAGGATACGAAGATGGAAGCAGAGCCCTGTCTATCGTTAGTACTACACAACTAGTGAAAGAAGTGTCTTGGTGCAACTTACTAATAGGAACCAAGGGTTGATCGCAAATGAGATGACTGCACAGACGAAGAAGCCCCTTCGTACAGTGAGGTATTTGGGGAACAGAGCCGCGATATCGTTGCCAGCAGGCAAAGAATTCTCGAATATGGAACTGAAGATGCAGCAGTACGCAAAACAACCGGCAATGAAGAAGCATCCCGCGCGGTTCGCCGCGGTATACTCAGTCGTTTGCAGGGTATCCAGCAGCGTGATTGGGTTCCAGATGAGCTCCCCGAAGATCAGCTCGCTAGAGGCGCAGACCAAGTTGCCGACGGCGGCCACGACGAAGTTGGCAACGGGGAAGCAGAAGAGGTTCCCGACGACGACGTCGTTCTTCTTCTTCGCGTACCGCTGGAAATCCGCGGCGTTGCTGGCAAAGGTCGCGCAGTTCGCCGCGCCGAGCATGAAGAACTAGACAATGAGCCACGCCCTCTTTGATCCCGTTGCCGTCCCGCCCTGACGGACCACGGGCCCGAGGCCGCCTGCTTTCGTTGCGGTCCATGCGAGCATGGCCACGGCGGAGATGACGAAGACGCAGAGCTTGGCGTACACGAGGCCGCGCATCTTGGGGACGGGGATGACGAGGAACGCGCAGGTCGCGAGCCAGAAGATGACGAAGCCGATCATTCCCGCCGTCGTGAGCGCCGAGCCCTCGCCCATGGTATTCGGGATGTTCGCGATGCCTGGGATGATGGCGTGCAACATGACGTAGATACACTGGCCGCCCTGCACCGCGTTGACGCCGTTCCACACGATGGCCATGACGGCGCGGTTGAAAGTCGGCCACCATGCGCCATAAACGCCAAAGGCAGATCTGCATACAACGGGGTAGCCAATGTGGTAGCAGCTTCCGGGTCGGCCGTTGAGAGTGATGATGATGGCGATGAGACACTGGCCACCGAAGGCGCAAGCGAGCGACTCCCACATAGATAGGCCGAGCGCTTGGGCAGTCGAGGACGCGCACCAGTTCGAGACGGTGGCGGTCGCGGAGAACCAGAATGTGAAGTAGGTCCATTGGGTCCAGGTGCGGTCGGCGAGTTTCAGCGGCCGGAGATCGTCGTTTGCAAGAAGGGCGTCGCGGCCATGGACTTCGGAGGCTCCGGCGGCCTGGGGCACGCGGAGGCGGTTGAGAATACCCATGATGGGCTACTGAGTCTAGTGATGGGTCTAACAGGGAGGAAGTGATGCCCACCCACCCGTCTAAGTTGCTTCACTGTGAACGTTGGCAAGATCAAGTCACACGACCGGGTCGAGACTTATACCAAATCACATTTGATCTGATGCTAACCGTAACCATATCGGATACGGCGTCACGATCGATTAATTTTGCTACTGATAAACGAAAGATACCCGGAGGCATGTGGCGGATGTTGTGGGGGAGATAAGGATTACAAGGGTACTTCAACAGTCAGAAAGGAACCAGCATATATATGGGACGCATCACCCGAGATAAGAGAGGAAGGGGATATCATCTTTGATGGGTGTTGGGTGAAGATGTAGCCAGCCAACTTGACCACTTTGCTGGATTTGGGTGTTGCTTGTATTTGAATGTCGAAAAATAACAGCCACTCGTGAGGGACTCTCGGCAGTTACTGATTAAGGCGACCACCACGGCATCTCACTACCCAGAAGCCTACCTAGTTGCAGCTTGCAAAATACCACTAATCTTGGAAAACTCACCTGGACTCAGACTTGCGAGAACAGCCGCCCCCCATGTCTACCACGACGACCACTGAAGCCCCAGAGAGCTATAAGCTCGAGCTTATGTCTGCTTATGGCACTGTTTTCCGCGACGTACTGAGGACCCCGCCTCGGGACTGCAACGCCTCCGAGGTCCCCGTCATCGATCTCTCCAACCTCCGGGGCACCGAGTCCGAGCGCAAGGAACTCGCCGCCACCATCCGCGACGCGGCCGAGAACACGGGTTTTTTTTACATCAAGAATCACGGCGTTCCCAAGGCGACGATAGAAGCGGCCTTCAGGCAGGCGCAGACCTTCTTCTCCCAACCCAGTGAGAAGAAGGCGCTCGTCGCACAGAAGAAGTCCAAGTTCTTCAACGGATGGACAGAGAAGCGCGCTGCGCAGATTTCGCCGACAGAGACCAAAGACCACCGCGAGGGGTTCAGCTTTCGTTATGACCCGCGGTATGATCCCGAGACCAAGGATCCGGGCGCCGTGCCCGAAGAGGTGAAGCCGTGGATGAAACATGAGGATTTTGTGTGGGAGGGAACGAGCCATTTACCGGCCTTCAAGGAAGAAATGATTACCTATTGGCAGAGCTGCCTCACGCTTGCGAGAAGTCTTATCAAGCTTTTCGCTCTGGCGTTGGACGTACCAGAGACGTACTTTGACGATGTCATCACATATCCCGGAAGGCAAGTCTTTCATGAGCCCTTGAACAGCATCCCGAAACTCGCCAAACTGACACTCTGCACAGTGACAGCGTAGTCAACTACTACCCCAAAAACACTGAAGCGCAAGACGCCGTCATCGACGTCGGTCTCGGAGCACACACCGACCTTCAGTGCTTCACCCTGCTCTGGCAAGACAGCGTCGGTGGGCTGCAGGTCCTTACAAAGGATGGTCAGTGGATCAAGGTGCCGCCGGTCCCCGACACCTTCGTCATCAACATTGGCGACTTCTTCCAGAGGCTCTCCAACGACCGTTTCCAGTCCACGGTGCACCGGGTCTTCAACTACGCCCCCGAGGACCGGTACTCGATGCCTTTCTTCTTCGGTTTCAACCACAACGAGCAGTGCGCCGTGCTGCCGACGTGTACCGACGAGAAGAACCCACCAAAGTATGAGCCGATTAGTTGCGGCGAGGTACGTAGCAATGCTTCTTCTTTGAGATTCTCTAGAAAATGCTGACGTTTGTCAAAGTGGTGTCGACGGAGGTTCGACAAAACGTTTGAGTTTTCAAACTCGAAGCTATCCAAATGAGAGGGCTTCATGATACAGCTGGCACAGCAAATTAGAGTGTCGGAGTCATCTCAAAGAAGTAAGCACAATAGACCAGGCCATTATTCTTCACGCAAAAGATTATGTTTACAGCTGTGAAACATGTGTGGCCATCCTTGAATGTTCCTCGGTATACCATTAACCCGGTGCAGTGTGCCAGTGACGCGATTCTAGCCTTGAATAATAAGGCAGCATGGGAGATTTGAACAGCAGCAACTGTCGTCACAATCAACCAAACGGTCCAGACGCCGGAATGGTTGGAGGGGTTGGCCATTCATCCTTCTTGCCAACTTCATTCCCCTTCCACAATCCTTGCTGAATATTTGCATGAGTGCATGTGAAATGCAGCTACATCGTCTTCAGGGTATACTGATTGGTGTGTTGGTACAAAATCAGGTCATTGATGGTTGAAGCGGCGAGCGTTGCGCCCTCCCACGCGGGACGGCGCATCACCCGTAACGGAAGAAGACGCCGGAAAATGACAAGTCAAAAGGGGCAAACAAGGCTTAGGAAGAGATCTCGCCTCTCATTTGACGACTTTTCCGCAATGTGGATAGTAAGGATTCAAACCCCGGTGAGATACCCATCCGCGGATGTTGTGCCAAGTCCGGATGGGGTGATGCGTTGGTTTCTTTGTTGGCTCATCTCTTCTCCCTCCACCTCAACCGCCTCGGTTCCATGTTGCATGCCACTTTTTGTTAAATGAAGCCATGTTTCCCCTAAGCTGGGATCCTGGGTAGCTTGGACGAGAGATCCTCGTTCTATTCATCTTCAGGCAAGATGGTAGAACCTCGGCCCACTACCAAATCTCCCTCGAGGTCCCCTATCCGGTCCCCGAGGGCTGGACCTCAAGAAGCTGCATCGCCAGCTGTAGGGCTTTCGTCCCAGCAGGACATTGAGGCTCAAGACGAAAACGACGAAGGCGACGGTTATGAAACTGCCTCCGATACCAGTTCCAATGCCACTGCTTCTCTGGCGTCGAGCATTCGCGATTACAATTTCGAGAACAAGCGGCGTTACCACAAGTTCAAAGAAGGGCGGTATGCGCTCCCTAACGACGATGCCGAGCAAGAACGTGAGGACATGAAGCATGCCATGATTGTCACTCTGTGCGGCGGGGCACTGCACAACGCTCCATTAGAGAACCCTCAAAGTGTCTTGGACATCGGTACCGGAACTGGTATATGGGCCATTGACAGTACGTTTCATATTTGTTAGCCAGAGTTTGGTAACTAATTTTCCATCTAGTGGGCGATGAATACCCAGAAGCAGAAGTCACCGGCATCGATCTCAGCCCTATCCAGCCGGCGTATGTCCCGGTCAACGTCTCCTTCATAATCGATGACGCCGAAGCCGAGTGGTTGTACCCAGACAATTCAATCGACTACGTCCATATTCGACACATGGGACCAGCTGTCAAAAACTGGACGAAGCTCTTTACCCAAGCTTTCAGGTGAGTTACGATTCCACGCTGGGTGTTTCGCTCTAACGCTTCCAGGGCTCTAAAACCAGGCGGTTGGATCGAGATTCAAGAGCTTAAGTTCGACTTTTGCTGTGACGACGACACCATGCCTCCCACCTATGCTCTATCTAAAATGGTTAAACTAGTTTGGGAGGGGGTTGGTAATCTAGGTATCGAGGGAGACGTGGTCGACATTACTCCTCAGCGCTTGAATGATGCTGGTTTCGTAAACCAGGTTCATGACGTCAAAAAGGTGCCAGTCGGTGAATGGCCTAAAAGACACGACCTGAGAAAAATCGGGGCCTACTGCAAGGCCGTCATCTACGACGGTTTGCACGCGGTTACTATTGGGCCCTACACGAGAGGCTTGGGGTGGGCTGCCGAAGAAGTCGAGGTGTTCTTGATTGACGTGCGGAAGGATCTCCTGAACACGTCTATCCACTCGTACATGTTCTATCACAGTCTTGCGGGTCAGAAACCGCTGGAGACTGAGGAGTCGACCTGATAGATATCAAGTGTGGTTTCTGTGCTCCTTGTGGGATTTCTGGGTCATTGACTATTTGACCGAATGGAGGTAAAAACCGGAGATACATGACGAGCTCAATTCAGCGACTTCTAAGTAGCACGCGCAATAACGAACCCGCCTTTGTTTTCTCCTGCAATGCCCGGAGTCACGCGTGATTTTGTGCTATTCATGGAGTCTTGCAGACTGTTGGCTGCCACGTAAACGGCTTTCCTGCATGTGGCATGCTGCACTGATCAGGTTTTCCTCTCTTCACACTACTGCAACCTTCCTGTCTAGGCACTTGCCCGCCCTGTCCGAAATGCACTCTTGGCTTGGAAACCGGAGCAGGGGAGCAGGCTGTAAGTGTGGTTGGTGGATCACATCGCAGATGGCGCTTCACTGCATCCCGGTCAACAGATTGCATGCTGGTAATCTGCTAGCGCTACTTGGCATCTAGAGTGAAGGCCCTCCCTCTCCCTCCTTTGTGGCAGTCGTGCTGGTTTATCAACACAAAAGTCTCCAGGTCCTTTCGACTGAATCTCGAAGTCCTGGAGGTTTTCTTTCTTCCTCGGCTTGATTGGGTACAATGGCATATCAAAACATCTCAGATCCATCCATCCAGCTGAGGAGGAGAGGATTCGATATTTCCCATTCGTCGACTCACATAGTGCACCAAGCGGAAACCAACATGGTCAGAAAATCGACAATAACTAGATTCAATGTTTCCGATGGTGATGACTGACACAAGAATCGGATAGAGCCATCCTATTACGACACTCGTTGGAGGTTCAGAACGCGAACCGAAACAGACGAATCACTTGCGGGATATCGAACTGGCGGGAGTGGCTCACCTGAAGACAATCCATTGATTACTGGATTTAGCGATGATCGACCCTCGGACAATCAGCAACGGCCCCGTGTTCGCAGTGTCGCGGCAAATGTATCCATCAATCGAAAGCCAGTGGCCACGTCTACATGATCACTGGAGTTCAACAACAGTATCCGCTTCTCGGATCGCATTGAAGGAGTTGCCGGAGAAACGGAGACGTCGCTTGCCGTGAAGCCTCAGTGGAGGATCTGGGGATGGGAGGTGACATACATTTTGCTCAGCATTTTCGCGTTCATCAGTAGGTTCCCATCTCCAATGGCTTCCTCTGCCGAAGGTATGCAACTGACGGGCCCACGTGCACCCAATTAAGCGATCATTGTGGTTCTTGACAACTACGACCAGCAACCGCTGCCCGGTTGGCCCTTGAGTATGAGGCTTAACACGTTTCTTGCTTTCTTCACCACCCTATCCAAAGCTGCCTTAATGCTCCCCGTCTCTGTTGCAATTAGTCAATCGCAGTGGGGGTGGCATCAAAAAAACCGGCCGTTGTATGACCTACATGTCTTCGATCAGGTGAGCAGAGGTCCATGGGGCTCGATTATGCTGCTATGGCGGATTCGACACAGCCATTTCGTTACGCTGGGGGCGTTCCTTATGATTTTCAGCGCCGTAATCTCCCCCATTACGCAACTTGCCATTAGCTATCCCGTTCGGGATGCCGTAGCTCGCGGGCAAGAAGCAAGAGTACCAGCGGTCCACTCCATCGTCTCTCCTGCAGGCAGCAGACCGCATGGACATCGCATCTCGCAGAGCGTTGGTGATGGCTACCTTGTCCGATAGCACTGGATTCAGAGAGTCAATTTCTCCCGTTGGCGCATTTTGTTCCACAGGAAATTGCACGTTTGATGTCACAACAAAACGACGCCGTTAGTTGCAGGATAGCAACTAACGCCTTATATCTCGTAACACACCCCCTAGATTTTTTTTAAGCTGTAGAGTGGAGCTAGCTGGGGAATCTATCAAACTAAAGCAAAGTTGAGGAACTAAGCTACACGGGACTCGAACCTGTTGGTGGACGTTTCAAGTTTGAGACAGTGCGTTGTTGCTGCACTTGAAAGTATTGTAGTACAAACAGGTAAGTCAACATACCCACTTTCCGACCACCCCCCCATTCCGACCACCCAAAAAAAGAGGGCATTCCCACCAACACCAGTATGTTCAATTAACTATTGACTGCACCTAGATGCCACCACAATACAGCTTTCAGCTTCACTAGGTAAATCAGACTCGCTAGATTCAGCTGCATTATCCTCTTTTTTGCCAGCCTGAATTTGCGCCTGCTGGATGTCCTTAATGTTGGCGAACTTGGTGTTTGGATCTAGCTGGACTGCCCTCTTTTTCCTGACTGCAGTATTATTAACCTAGGCCTGCAGAAGCTCCAGCTTGTGCTGGGCAGTTGCCAGCTTATATGCCTGCTCGCTGAAGCCCTTTTTGACCTTCCGAAATAGAAGGCGTTGAGTAGAAGCATCATTATCCAGATCTGTGAATAGCTTCAGTTGGCCAGCCAGATCCTGCATCTTCCTTGGCGTCAACCATGCCACTGCAGATAACGCAGATATCCAATCTTCAGCTTCCTTACCCTTTGCCTGCCCTTGACTGCCCTCTTTTAATGGTGCTGGAGTTAATGGGAGCATAAGGGAGTTTATTAGAGGCTTCGCCATAGAGACAGGCCATAGGCTAGTCCATTTCCATCCACTCTTAATGTTCTGCATCGTCAGGCCTGCCAGACGAGCCTTCTGATAACAGCCTATAAAGTTCCTCTTGCCTACAATAGTAGAGTTATTCTACTGACTGAGGTATTTAAGCTCCTTCCTATAGGCTGCCTTCATAGGGCTGAAGACTAACTAGTTAAGTGGCTAGAGGACATGGGAGGTGTGTGGTGGTAAGAACAATAGGTGGATGTTATTAATATAGTAGAGCTACATAAATTCTATTGTTGTATGACTCCTATGGCTATTAGCAACTAGTAGTCTAGCCTTATCCTTACCCTCTTTGCCCTAGGAGACAGTCTAAGGGATGGTCTGAGGGATAAAGACCTTCTGCAGCTATTTAACTACAGTGTCGTCTATAGTCTATCCATTCTCTATTGTAGTGAACTGCTATCCTTTATAAGGGCTAAGGTCTAGAGGAAACTACTGCTGCTGGACTGTCTTACCCTTATATATGATGAGGGGATCAAGGGTATGGCCTAGGGTAGAGATGCACTTGATGATAGATACCCATGCCCTTGATCCAGGCTGTTTCTTGCAGACAGACTT
Organism: Colletotrichum shisoi; assembly: GCA_006783085.1. Taxonomy (NCBI): domain Eukaryota; kingdom Fungi; phylum Ascomycota; class Sordariomycetes; order Glomerellales; family Glomerellaceae; genus Colletotrichum; species Colletotrichum shisoi. The sequence continues at coordinate 12,112 of PUHP01000304.1, forward strand.
CGTCTCAGACATGCCTAGCACCAGCCCATTAGATCCCTAACCCTCAAGGATACCAGTCTCATCCATGTTGTATCTATTAGCTGGTTTGATGTCCTTAATCTCTGGTATGGCGAGGAGTTTGAACCAGTCCCTAATAACCTTAGTAGATGCTCTATTAACACGTCTAGAGTTGATAGGGCGACTTCTTTGGACCTTGATTGATAGGTTTCTCCTTATGAAGGCTTAGATCTATCCCTTTCCTAGAGGATCTGTATCCCCCATAGCATAAAGGATCCTTTCTACAAATACCTTTACCTGCTAATAGGTAGGGGCAAGCCTAAGGGTATGCTGGATTCGCACCTATTTAGCAAGCTTAGCCTCCTGATTAATAGAGAGCCTCTAGAAGTCTACAAAGGCAACATCCCTTAATTAGGTGCCATAAAGACGGTCTCAAAGGGTAGTCTTTAGGATGCCATACTTAATAGATGCCTTCCTTAGACTTATACCCTTTCCAACAGCCTTAATAGCCTAGCTAATCTCAAACTTGGTATACTGGCCCATTAGGCTTAGAGGAAAGTGTATGCAAAAAATAAAGCTATTTGGATAAGTAGTGAAAATGTTGTGATGGTTGGAAGTAGGAGGAGGTGGGAGGTTTGATGTGGCGGTGAGGCATTTTTGGGTGGTCGGAATGGGGGGGTGGTCGGAAAGTGGGTATGTTGACTTAAAGCTAGTCTTATAACTATTACAACAAAACTTATATCTTGTGACATTTAACTCCTATCAGTCCTTGGGGATTTGCATGAAACCGGCCAACATCACCTCGAACGTGCGCGTAGTCTTAGGTAGAGGAGATTGATTCCCCTGAGCTGATCGAAACCCTCGTCCTGGGGTTCCCATACCCCGAAGCCAAGGTGTGGAGGGCATCTCTCCCCGGCGGCTTTGAGACGCCGTTGGTGGCCATGGTTGATATGCTGAATGGCCGCGCGAGCTTTGCGTTCAATGACAGCGACAGTCTCCAGCAAACCGGGGTCTCGTCTTTTGTGCTGATGCACAGCATTCCGACAGCCTTTGACGAGCCGTTGTGGAGGCAGATCGAAAAATCTGCGTCGTCGCCAATGACGGCAGACGTGATACGGGCAATACGCGGTTTCCGGCATGAGGCGGCTGAAGTCTTGTTTCATTTATGCGTCCAGACGTACGAGACGAAAGTCCAGATAGGCGTCGAGACGACACGCATCGTAGAACAGTCAGCGGAACTCGCAGAGGGAACGGATCCTTTCTACCTGGACATGAACTGCAGACCGCTTCTGAAACAAGCCTCGCGGAACGGAGTTCATCAAGACCCTCTTCCAGGATGTGCTCTTCAGCATGAGCACCATGGCCAATCACACGCTCCATCACAACGTCACGAACAATCTGTATACAAACATTGTGTCACGGGAGTATTCTCGATTCGCGAACTTGTGAGGCTCACTGAATCTGCTATTTCACGTGCTATTTCACGTGCATACATGTATATAAGCAGATCTCATTTCACTCTCTTCTCGTTATGTAGAATAAGCATCTTTCTCCCTATTTCTCCTATGCCTTACTGTGTGCTCTAACTCGTGACACATTGCAACCAGTCTATCCACGTCGTAAGTCTAAGTGTGATCGTTTTCCAGCATCGAGGCAACAAAGGATATGATCATTGAAAACACCGAGGTTCCGCAGCTGACATGATGACTCTTCACGATGATGCGCTCGGGTGAACCGCAAAAGTACGCAGTCGACGCTTTCAACATCTCCGGCGTTGCGTGGACGCAGGTTTCGTACGTCCACATCAGCTGGGGGAGGACCACAGTGTTGGCAGTCGAGATTACCATGGCCGTCCTCTTTCTCACCTTGCCAATGGTCAGCCAGGGTATCTCTGACAGCGTTCGGGGGTCTCGTCAAGAAAGCTGCCTCCCCTTCCGGTTCCGGGGTGCCAAGAATTCGTCTTTGGCCACTTTGGTCTCTCTCGAGTCTCAGCGAGGCCACTCGCGCCAGGGCGGGCGGCGGCGTTCAGCCCGTGGACGAGTTGGAGAAGGTTGCAAAAAGAATGAAAGTCGGATTCGAGGGGAACCAAATTGTTCCAGCGGAAGAAGGATGCAGCACGCCCTCCGAAGGGACGGCGACCCGATGATGAAAATAACGCTTTCACTGACTGTCGTGATGGTGGAGGTAGTAATGAATTTTACTCAAGGATTCTTGAGTCGATGGTATGGTAATATCAAACTCGTAGGCATGGAAATTGGACTCTTGATCTTTTTGGGGATTCAAGTTCTCAAAATACTCTTGAGTCTTGAATTGCGCAGGATGTATAGTAGAAGCAGGCTCCTTTAACATGAGAGGTGCAGTGACAGTCATTGCGGTCCGTCTCATGATCCTTGATCTGTAAGCTGATTCATTAACGTGATGCTGAATTATCAGTTGAATAAATGCAGCGTAGTTGTAAGGAGAGGATTGAGACATGTCGCTGTTCATTGAGAATAAACTTCACTCACGACTCCCGAACTACAAGGAAAAGTGGAGCCCATGAAGAACTACTGTGCGAGTGCGCCTAACAAAGTCGCGCACGGTACGCACTCCTGACTGAAAATTTTGGTCGCTGAAGCCTCATTGCAGCAACATGAAGAAGGCAACTCACACAACAAGTAAGCGAAAAGAACAGAACCAACTTGTTCTATCAAGAAGTTTGACCCATCCGAGTGATTGAAAAGTTTTTCCTCAATAGATCCAACAAAATGGCTGCAGCCGGCGATTTCAACTCGGCCTCGCAGCAGTTCCTCTCCTGGTTCCGATCTCTACAGGGCGCCACATTCCATGACGACATTCAAATTGTCGACCTGAGAGGCCAGAATGCTGGACGTGGCATCAGTGAGACTGGTCTCCCTGTGTTCTTCTGAGGAAACCTGCTAATGTATCGCTAGTTGCCACAAAGGGCATTGCCCCTGAGACAGTCCTTTTCACCATCCCGAGAAAATGCATCATTAACAATGAGACATCCGAGCTGCCCAAGAAGATCCCCCAAGTTTTCACTGGAAACGACGGTGACGATGAGGACATGGAGAATGAGCCTCTCGACTCGTGGGGTTCCCTCATCCTGGTCATGATCTACGAGTATCTTCAGGGCGATGCCTCCCCTTGGAAGCCGTACTTTGAGGTTCTACCCGACAAGTTTGACACCCTTATGTTCTGGGAGTCTTCCGATCTTGAGTGGCTCAGGGGAAGCGCGGTCCTGTCAAAGATTGGCAAGGACGAGGCGGACGAGATGTTCCGCTCGCGGATTCTGTCCGTCATCGCAGCCAACCCGACCATCTTCTTCCCGCAAGGTGTGGCACAACCGAGTGAGGCGGAACTGCTGCGGCTGGCTCACCGGATGGGAAGTATCATCATGGCATACGCCTTCGATCTGGAGAACGAGGAGGAGCCTGAGGAAGAGAATGAAGAATGGGTCGAGGACCGCGACGGCAGGACGATGCTGGGCATGGTGCCGATGGCCGATATCCTAAACGCCGATGCCGAGTTCAATGTGAGCAGCCATACCAAGCCGATTTCAATCGAGCGCTTGCTGACAGATTTACAGGCACACGTCAACCACGGGGAGGACGACCTCAGCGTCGTCGCGCTCCGACCCATCAGGGCCGGAGAGGAAATTCTCAACTACTATGGTCCTCACCCCAACTCGGAACTGCTCAGAAGATACGGCTACGTCACCCCCAAGCACTCTCGCTACGACGTGGTTGAGATCCCGTGGGACCTCGTCCAGTCCATCCTGACCGAGCAGCTAAGGCTGACCGACAACGTCTGGAAGCAGTTGGTATGTTGAACAATTAAAAACGTCCATGGTCTACAACGGCGCTGACAGAAAAATCCAAAAACAGGCAGAGCACGTGGACCCCGAAGATTTCGAGGACGTCTTCGTCCTGGAGCGCGACTCCGGCGAGCCGGACTCCGAAGGCCGTCTCACGACGCCCGCAAAGGTCCAGGAGGTATCCGCAGAGCTGGAGGAGCAGCTGAAGGCTGTCCTGAAGGCGATCAAGAAGGTCCGCGGCGACCTCATCCCCGACAAGAGGAAGCGCGACGAGGTCTATCAGCACGTCGTGGCTGCTGCGCTGCAGAAGCTATCGGCGCAGTACCCGACAACAGCAGAAGAAGACGAGGCTCTGCTGGCATCCGGCAATCTGACTTCTCGCCAGAGGATGGCCGTCGAGGTCAGACTCGGCGAGAAGCGCTTACTCAAGGAAGCGCTCCAGATGGAGGGTCTCGGCCACGGGAATACGGTGGAAGAGATCCACGACGAGGGCCAGGAGAGATCGTCCAAGAGGGCGCGCACAGCACAGTGACCGTTCTTGATTGGTACATGGGATTAAACCAAGGCAAGGCGGTTGATTCTTGAGATAGAGTTAGAGGGTGCCCCGATGGCAATTTTTTTTTTGGGGGGGGGGGGGGGTTGATACTCGGTTTCTATGGCAGAGCAAAGGAGATTAGGGGATTTTGAGGGAGGGGGAATCACATCAAGTCCGACTCGAAAGCCAGGAACGGGCCAATTTCTCTTTGACGCCAAAATTGCGCTAAAAACTGCTAAACTCAACGTCACACGACCTATTCCACTTACATACACTGCACTTACACTTACATACACTGCAACGTTCACGACACCAACCATCAACTGCTGGATATGGCTCTAAGAATCTCCTGTTTCTTCAGCTGACACACAATGAGCGAGGAGTTCTGTGTCTTCAAAGCCATATGGCTCCCCCTTCCGGCTACCTGCACATCGGTCCTCGGCCCCCTCCCCCCAGTTACCTCGGGCTAATTGGCTGTCGTGACATTGGCTGGCAGACCAACACCAGCAGCCAGTATTGACGTAACCCCGCAGCATCACTGACCGGTGCGAGATTTCATTCGCGATTTCGTCTCCGAACAGTAAGTCCTTGTGCAAGGTCCCCCGCCTCCGACGAACCGTCAGCCATGGCGGGTGAATACTGGGAGACGTAACGCAGCTTGGCTCTCGCCCAATTGGCCGAGGCGTCCAAATGACTGGTCAGACGTTGGGTGGTGATCGAAACAGCGGTGTGCAGTTGCGGTTATCTCTGTCGTCGGTGATCGAGAGTGGTTAGTCCACTCTCCCGGCCTCTGACCGACACAGAACTCTTAATTCGCCGTTGCCGTTTCGAGATATCTTCGAGGTGTTTATACACAGAAGTAGGAAGAGTCATAGGGATAAGAGTAGACGTTTACACACATCTGTGATCTATAACATGATCTATTACGTATGAGGCTCCCTGCAGGGCGCGGAAGGATCCAGGATAGATTCCATACATACGTAAACGCTGCGTCGACAGTCGTTTGGGAAGCAAGCTTTGTAGAAGTCGTGAAACAAGATCGAACGTGTGGACTACTTAGTTCTTCTCAACACCATACCGCCACGACTTCGTTAATGTTGTTCCAACTAGTAGAAAGCGCCGGTCTTGGACATTCTCGGCGAGCATGCCCTTCACCTGAATCACCTCGACTGAACGACAACTGCTTTGGCACCCAGATACCAATACAACCGGGACGCCGACTTACATCTTTTTCAAACTAACTCTGTTTGACGGGTTTCCGCGGAAACCCCCCCCCCCCCCCCC
>PUHP01000305.1:0-12902 GCA_006783085.1 Colletotrichum shisoi
GCAAAAATAACTGTAAATAGAAGTACCATACATCTAAAGCGTCATTTTAGGCCCTCATTGGTTATTTCCCCGCATATCTGGTGGGGTATGTAGCCTTGCCGCGTTTGATGGGATAAGAACGTGGATTTCCAAGCCTCTAGGCTAAACTCTCCCGCAAAGTAGCCTCCACGACCAGTAGGGTAGTGAGAACCTTCGTAACTCTAGCCTAAATAAAAGGAGGGAGCCTGAGAACCAGCCCCCCTTCAAAGGAAGATCATAGGGGCAGCTTATAAATTTGTCAATCTCAGGATTACTACGCTGATTCCTAGGGGCTTAACACCTACAAAAGCCGATTTCCAACCCCAAATCAAAAACACCCTGTTAGCCCATCACCTTTGCATCTCTCACCAGACTCTATGAACACTACCTATCGATGGATGGTACGGCTAACATGACCACCGGCGAGCTGATCTACCGCATTGTTAGCTTGGAATGGTTGTGGCGATGCATCACTTACTTATGGGGGTTTCTCAACACCTTTCTCGCACGCATCCTCATCTCACTCGCACGTATTATCATCTTGCTCGCACGCACCGTTATCTCACACTTTCCCACACACATTATTCTCGCCCTCCTGCGATGGATACTGGCCACGTCGCGCATCCCGAAACTCTTGGGGATCGAACCTACCAACCAAGACTGCATATCGAGCTCCACGTGTAGCATCTGTCTTGTGCTGCTTCTCCCTTTCGGAATTCTAGTCATTTTTGGCCTACGTTTTGCCATTGAAACCACGAGATTGCCTACCTTTCAACGCATTCCTGAGGCCTACGCTTTCATCTACTTTATAGGCGTAGGCTGTCCCGGCCTGTGGCTGGCTATGCTGTGGTGGTCCTGTGTTGGTATTTGAATTGCGTTGGGTGGACATGGCCCTTACACAATAACTCTGGGAATACATCATCGAGTAAGACGCACAAACAGTCTACCTCCTTTTTGCGACCTCGCCACGCTAACCTTCAGACTCCCAGACTAAATAGGTCGATATCGGAGGCAGGAAGTTATCCTAGACACAGTCTCACAGAATATAACACAAAATGATACAAGAACATGCACAGCTGGGTAGATTGAGCACAGGCCTGTAATAATTTGGACGTGATGTTTTGAGATTATTTCTTATTAAGAAGTGGCAATACCGGGGTTTCAGTAATTCTGTAAAGCTTAGCTTCGTAAGATAAATTTCAAGACTGCAGCTGTCGGCAAAATCACAGGTCAGTTGGGTTCGATAGATCGATCTCGTGATAACTTCACTTTCGTATTGGTGGGGCAGTTATGGACGAGGAAGGAGGGAACTGCAGCGGCCCACCACAAAGGGTAGCCGCTCATAGTGGGGCAGCCACCTTCAGCGGCCCGCGCCCAGCCTTAACTCCGAAACTCCTTACGCCGATCGAACTGCAGCCTTGTACGGCAGCCTGCAGGGACGACTCCGCCAAGACAAAAACCGAACTAGACACACCCTCCTAGTGCTGAGTCAGATTTCTGCATTAGTACATAGTGTGTAAGCCTTCTAAAGGGTAGTAAGCAATTACAGCAATTACAGCAGCAAGTCAATTGCAGCATGTATGTGCAGCAGGCGCCAGCAGGCGCTGCAGTAACTAGCAGGCGCTGGCAGGCGTGGGTGTAGCAGGCGTTAGTAATTAACTTACTGCTGCAATTAACCTGCTGCTGCAATTGACTTGCTTCTGTAATTGCATATTATTTTAAATGCTTAAAAAAGGAAGCTGATTTGTACAGTGGTGTGGCTGTATTGACGAATTGGAGTAATTGACTCCAAAAAATTCGTTTTGGCGGAGTCGTCCCTGCGGCACAGGCCAATAGTGCCCAGCTGAAGCCTTTTCAGCGCCATGATTGGAATGCGACCTTGAGTGATGATCGACGTCGTGAAGCTTAAAGCATGTAGTTTAACCGAGCATGCTACCGAACTCAAAAGTCACGCGGCGATAGTCACATTGAATATAGCAGCCGAAACGCTCAAATGTTGTAGCATTACTTAAGGTATGCAACGTTAACTTCGCTCAGGGGCCTCTTCACAGAAAGCTTGCAGTGTTTGCAAGAAATCAGCTTCCAATAATTTGCCCAGTGTATCCATCGTTCGCAACATCAACCGCTGCGCCCTTGCCCAGGGTATGTGATGACCGTTGACGCTACGAGCGCGATTCCGGGGCCGCAAGTCATATCTTCCGTAGGAAATATGCAGAAATTCTCGCAAATAAGCAGCAGGTGCTATGAAAGACTCTAAGAAAAAAGCAGGAGAAATCCTTCCCAACTTAAGCGGCTTAGAAGATGCGGGATTCGCTGTGTTGCTGGTGATGAAATGACGTAATTGTTGCTCATGACGAAGTCTGGAAGCAGCAGCAGTGGTCATCCTGCCTGATCCAGAAAATCAACTGCCAGGCTTCAGTGGCGGAGGTTCTGTTTGGGAAACTAGCCAAGTGCCCCTGACAGCCTGCTACGCACTTTTGTGAAGCTGTTTCCCAAAAGCAACAGCTTCCTGCGCAGCCCGGGAGGTGGCAGGACTGATTCTTTCTTTCCCTGTCTCCGGACCTTCTCCCACCCCGAATGATCACACCTTCCCAACTCCATCTCAACGACCTGTCCCGTCTAGTGACTTCCTGTTTCAACTGTTCGGAAGAGAAAATGGAGCTACAGCGTCAGGGAACCAACCTTCCACCACGAGGGTACGTGTTGACTTGACGAGCCTACAGAAACCCCCCAAGTCGTTCGCTCCCCTCCTCGTCTTCTTCTTTTCCTCATGTCACTTGGCATCAACAGCGGTATGTATTCACTTATCAAACTAGCGCTAACCATCATTATCAGGTCCGCCCTCGAGTGGATCACCTCCGTGGTCGTGGTTGTGGTGGACCGAGCTGCCCTTCAACTGGGCCAAGGACTTCTGAGAGTGCAGGTGCGGAACTCGGGGTTCCGTGGCCGAGCTCGATTTCGTTTCTGGTTCTACATCCCGGGGTCCGTCGTCAATCATGTATTCAACATACTGATTGACACCTTGCTCGAGGCCCTCGGGCTAGAGCCCACGATGTAATTCTGCCGGAATAATTTTTTGCACCCTTCTCATTGCCTTTCCCGCAATTTTTGGCACATTTTCGTGCAAGCAACTGTCATTACACTTCCTCCAGTTCGCTTGTGGCCTCTCATGTTGGATCCCGGGGGCTCATAGGGCTGTCCCAGCACTGTCTTTGGGGCAGCCCGTCAACGTTTTTTGTAAGTGTTCCCCTTCATCTTTTCAGTTATGACCCCTCTGGCTAACCTTTCGTCCTCCACAACCTCCGCCCTAGCCCTTTCCGTCCCACTGCACACGACGACACGACGACACGACGAGACGACAACGCGACGACATCACCGCCGTCCACCGACAGTAGACCCTTCTCGGCAAACACTTGGAATCGTCCTTTGTTGGGGACGTTCGGTTTGGTATTTGTCGATAGGCAAGGCATACAGAGGGGCAAGGGGCGAGGGGAAGAGGGTGGTGTTCTATATGTTGTTCAGATACTATGTCGCTTTCTCTTGCGCTTGTGACTGCTTGACATTGAGACCACACTTCACCTTGATTGTCAGAGAGGCCGCTTCTTCATTCCCATGTTCTCCCGAGACACATTCATAGATTCAACCGTCACGACCGCTTCAAGACCTACGGTGCCCGCAAGATGCAAATACATTCCAATGTAAGTGGTGGCTACATTTGCATTGAGTAAAAAACCTGCACAGGTAGGTCTTTGGAAAACAAATTGCCGCAAGGGACTTTGGTCCCAGTTGTAGCTTTCTTCCAGATTGGTAGTAGAAGAACCTACTTGTGACTCCGCTGAGCGGCGTTACACTGAGTGGCTTCCAAGTACCCCTCCCGAAAGTCGGGGACTGCGGCAGAAGTTGATTGTTGCGATGGAGCATCCGAACCAAACACCCTCTTTGTATTTCGCTCATCTCCTGACTGGCACCAAGAAACCCAGAGCACTTACGGCAGAGTCAATTTGACGCCAATCGACATCCTTTTTCCTTCTTGCTTCTCACTGGCCTCTAGTTTCGTCGCCCTCGCATCGTTGCCACAGTGCCACCATGGTCGAGCTCCCCGATTCCGCCGATTCCACGAGCCCAGTAGGGTACCACTGGTGGCCCAGACCTTGAAGGATTCGGATATTGGGGTGGAGGACTCCTGCGACGCACTACCTCAGCGGACCCCTACGATAGTACCCCCAGAACACCGACAACCCCCTATAGCACTCCTAAAGGAATTTCTATGGATATATGTAGGCCCCAGCTTGCCATCCAAAGGAAGAAGGATGTCCAGAGATGAATTTAGTCACTTATCAACCCCTATCTTTTAGTTGACCTCTTCACTCTGTGTAACGCCCCTGACAGCGGTCGACTTTAGCTGGAGCGGCTACGCTAGCCCAATTCACGAGACCTTCTACGAGAATGTGCAGGCTCATCCCAATCAATTCAAAGACTTTTTATGGACATCCTGGAACCTGATTTGGGTAGACTTTTCGTAATTTTGTGAGCAATAGCTAATATGAAAACCTTCTAGCAATGCCTGCTGGTGCACTGCTTACTTGAGCTCACCCCAGGCATCACTCGTCCGCATCAAGAGCTGTGACGATGGTGCAAAAGTGGGCCTACAATTGCAGTGCGGCAATTGCGGCTTATGGCGTCCGCAACCATCAAGACAGAAGCACATGCCTTGGTGAGTAGGTGGCTGAAGAAGTCGCACTTGAACAATTGAGTGGATTGCCACTTTGCCAACATGCAGATGGACGCTTTATTAGGACCGAGTTTGAGGAGCACTTAGGTCCAGAGCATCCCGAACTGCATTTGTGGCGATACCGCCGGAGGCCCCGGCTACCGGCTATGGGAGGTGTCAAGATCACATCTTTTTTCGTTACAAAAAGCCCTCTCAAAACCTTCCTGTTTTCCCAAGCTGTCATTGTCTGTGTAGTGTATGTGATTAAACGATTTCCAAAAAGTACTCAACCTTGTGTAGCCGCGCCTCAGTCGCAATTTGACAAGTCAGTAGAAGCCTGTTGTATTTTCATGTAAGAAAAGCGTGCGCGTCCATGCAAAATGTCATTAAAACTTCAATTCATTGATACCAAGTTGTTTTAGATATGTAGCGGGTTTGATTCTGGGCCATTTACAAGTGAAGGAGCTCACGTCTCTCTCCAACTCTTACGGGCTGCAATTGCTCTGTAACGAAACTTCGGTTTGCTGAGGTTAAGAATGTATCACGGAGAAAACATTTCTTATGTTTGCAAGTTCTACTGCCATTGCTTACGAGCTCGCTATGGGTGGGCTGTAACTGGGAGCACCAATGTTGGGCGGTGAGCCGTGTGTCCGTCATTTTTTTGCGAGACTGGCAAGGGAAACATTCGATAATACTACTTCTTCAGAGCAAAGCATCTCTCGATGTTGTCCGCATTGTTTCCCCACCACTTAACCATGACGGCACCCGTGGTGCCAAGGAAGATGAAGATGAACAACAAGTTGGCGTTGAACCCGGTGTCCAACGCCGCACCGCTGATATATGCCCACTTGTTCCAAAACGCCCGTCTGTATCGGTACAAGTAGAAGTTGAAGAACGTTCCGACGAGAAATGTGGTAAAGGGCCCGGTGCTAAGATTTCCGTGAAAGGTGGCGGCGCTGGCGAAGAAGATTGTCGAGTTCCAGAGGTCGAACCGGGCCTTGGGGAATTTCTTGTGCAACAGCCAAATGATAATAGGCGCTATCGCACCGGCAGGGAATCCATACAGTACAGGCTTGAAGAACGATGATGCGAATAGCTTCTTCGGGCCGACAAGAGCATACTGGATACCGGCGGTGTTGTAGCTCTTGAACTCTTGACCTGTCCATTGTCCCTGGGGATCTGGTACTCGCCCGCTTACATAGTCGAACTTTGAAGCGATGACCCAGCGCATGACACCGTAGTTGATGGGGAGCGCAATCATGTTGGCAATGATCTGGATGCCGATGACTTGTCTGGGAGGAAGATGAAGATAGTGCCCGATCTATGGCTCGTCAGTACGAGATAGAAGTTTACGCTATTGCAATTCTTACTTTTTGGTCCTCCAGAACTATGCGAGCATCGTACCAAACGTTGCCGGAGATGATGCGGTACGCAAGTTGGCCGAGAGGATGTCTAGATGATCCTGGTGCATCAATCATGTCTGCTTCCATTAGTTTCCGACCATCCTGGTGGGCTCTGCGGTAGCCGACTCACATCCATAGATGAGCTCGTTGAAGAAACCGACTTTGATCGAGTAGCCCGACATGGCGTAGACCAAACTCATTGGAAGCATGGCGGCACCACCGAAGCCGAGAGCAACGAAGTAGGTCCAAGTGGGCATCCAAACAGACTTTGTAGCCACGATGACCAACAAGATCCCGATGGGTACCACAGTCAGAATGCCCCATTCCCTGCGAAACGGTCAATTGGGTTGCTCCTGCCTGACTTCAAGAGTGGGTGAAACAAACCAAAGAGTGAGACTCGGATATTGTTGAATGATACGGCTTTTCAAGTCAGCCAAGAGCTTTGTTTGCTTGATCATATCAAACCCCTTACCTTAAACGATCTTGATGGTACTCGCCTTCGGCCTTCCTTGCCTTCCAGATCTTCGCAACCTTTGGGCCTAAGAATAGACCGCACCAAACAAAAGATGAGATGTACGACGCGTACCACTGGAGAAGATTAGTAGAGGCCCAAAAGATCTCGAAGTTAAGGACTTACCATGAAGATTTCCCAAGTGTACTGTGCACCAGAGTAGGCAAGGCCAACCTCATGATATGCCGTTTCGTTCACATGCTGGACACCACTCGAGTCCGTGTAAACTTGAGTCTGGTCAACATCATTTTCACAGTCTGTTGCAATCGAGAAAGGACCTACTAAAAGACTCAAAGGGATAGGCGGATCCATTCTTTTCGAACACGCCGTTTGACATGATGTTGTATGTTGGAGACCCCCAGAGATCACCAAAGTACGCTACTGGAATCAAGATCCACGTCTTCGTAAATGTCAGCAGGGCGCTGAAATCCAATCAAAAGTTGACACGGGACTTACGGTAATGACGAATCCCACAAATACGGTGACCTGAACACTGTAAGGGTAGGTGATGACGGTAGATGTGATGTTTGACCAGTTGAGCGTGATGTTGAGAAGCCCAATGCCTCCCCCACCGGCGCCTAAGAAGTTGACGGTGTGGTTTTTACTCGCAAACCAGCAGAGAGGTGCAAGTGCGGCAACGAAAGGGAAGAGGTATTCCGGCAAGAACTGCCAAATGAATGTAGCCAGCAAAATCCACCAAAACACCTGAGATTGATCGTCAGTTGGTGCAGGTGTGACGCCGACCATGGCATGGCTTGCCCACCTTCATCTGTTTCTTGGACACGCTCTTATGGAGCTCGGTCTTTCCCTGCATACTTCTGTACAGAGTAACCTGTTGCAGTGAAAGGGGGAAGATCAACTCGGGATCATCAATCAGAATCTTGCGGACTTGATTCGATTAGCGAAACGAAAGGGAGGGCAGAACTGATAAATGTAGACTTACCCATTGCTGCAAACGAGAAGCCGAGCAGCGAAGCGCCCTAGTGCCAGAAGTCAGCTTTCTGTATAAAAAAAAACTCAAAAATCAACTAAGCTAACCCATCCAAAGAAGAGCGCAACTGCTGGGTTCATAGTGATGCCGTAGTAGAGCGCCGCGTTGGTCGGCAGGAAAGCTGGCCGGTATCAGTTTTCGATCTGAACACGAGGCGAGGTTGTTTCAGCAACTCACTTGCCCATTGGCCTTGACTGCCAGCATTGGCAGCGATGCCGATGATAGCATGCTCCTTGATCGAAAACGGTCCCGGGTTCAGCGAGAACGAAAACCTGCCAAGAGGCACCGTGTAGTCTGGCAGAACCCTTGCGAGTAAGCGGCCGAGAGGCGCCGAAGCCAGGATGACGAAAAAGACGGGGAACGGGGCCGTGGTTGTTCGGAAGCTGGTCTTTCGTCAGCACTTGACGCAAGAGACGGCACGAGAGCTGGTTGTTGTCTTACTAGGACAGTTGAGAGACAGTGCTCCCGATGATGCAAAAGATTGTCGACAAAAGAAGCGATCGAAAGGTTATCACGGGCAACGAGGGGTCATCCTCGAATCCGACGACGGTTCGAACAAGTTCTGGGATGTTGGCGAACTCTGCGGATTTGAAGTCGTATTCTGGCTCCGAGTCGTCGACCGAGTTCCTCTTGGTCCCGTCTGGGCTGTCCGAGTCAAGGCCGCCCAGAAAGAGCTTCTCTGATGTCTCAAAGACCGGGTCAACGGCCACTTTGGGCGCCGACGTTGTCTTTGGGTCGCTCAACGCCGCCTTTTCGTCACGTAGATCGGACATGGTTGGATTATGCGGACTGGTGGCAGAGCGGAGGCACCGCATAATGTTTCACATGGCGACAGACAGGGAGAATATATGTACAGCAACGAATCGCCACGGAAATATCCCACGAAGGAAGCAGCATGCCACTGCGGATCTTCTTGATGTGCTAAAGGGAGCTGCGTTGCCACCCCGAGAATGCAGAATCTTCTCAAGTTGGGGATAGCTTATCATCGTCTCGCAGGGGAGGTAACAAGAAGGTTATTGGTCAACGGTTTGAAGCCTGCACGTCGGTCTTCTTTGAAAGATTGACATGCAATCATTTCAGGGTGAGGATGTGGTTAACCGGTAACGCTGTTTGGAGATGCTGCTAGTCCCGGTAGCCCTTCTCAGAACCCTGCCGCATGTTGAGCACCTTTGATGAAGATGGTATAGTGTCGGTTAAATAGCACTGGCGAGTCTTCCGAGTGGCCTCGGGGATAATCTGGACAATTGAAGGATGTTGACGCCGTATGCAATGCCTGCATAATCTAATGGCGTTATCAAGGCGCAATGTTGGTGGAGTATGTCGTGAACCAGTGGTAGCGGGAGAGTCCCGACGATGTCACTTCCAACCAGGGATAACAACAGCTGCAGGACATGCATACAGATGCATCTCACTCATAACATGGCCGGAAACGCAATCCGCTTGTAGAAATTCCTCCGCCCCGAACAGAGGGGTCCCCGCGCTCAACGTTGGGCTTGATGAGGTCTTTAGTCGGCCCTGGCCCAATCAGAAACCTCACATTTGATCTCGCAACGTCTTGTTTGAAGATATCGGCCAAACCCCGACTTCAGGAGAAAGCCGGCCTGATGAGCAACTGCGACCTCACAAGCTAGCCAAGCACACTATCGTCTTGGAAATGGGCAGGTCGCCGCCTTAGCTTCCTGCTTCCTCGCGATCGATGCGGATAGAGCTTCGCAGGTCGAAACATCCTGGGAAGCAGGCCAGTCAACCACTCGACAAGACGGTGCGGTCGTCCGTGTTCTCCGATGTCGGGTACAATGTGCATGTAAACTCACAAGGAGGTTGGAGTCCTCGACAGAGGTCCAACCGCGTGTGCAAAACTGCCAGCCGGGGACTTTTTCTGCTGCCATGCTTCTGAAATGAAATATGATGAACCAAGCGCTGGTTAGAGGGGCTCATGAGGCAACTCAGACAACAACGACATGATATTGTATCAACCTTGCTAGCAGAGAAAGACATAAGTCAACCACACGTTTACTTTAACATGCTTAAGCTTGTGAAGGTAGTGTTCTTAGTCAATCGAGCGATCCTCTTGTTTATTGTAATGGAAGGTTGTCCGAACACGTCTAATCATATGGGGATGATCATGTCGGAAAACCAGATCAACGTGCACCGAATCAAGCAACATCAGCTTTACTGATTCATTTTGTAAAAACAGCTAACGGGACCACCCATCGAGGCCATCAATTTCAAGTCAAGATCGATAGGCGCTTTGCTCACATTAAAAATTATCACTGAAAAGTTATCAACAGCGAACAACGTCTTACACAATCCGAAGCTCCCCAAGCTTGCGAGTCCCGTCCTCCACTCTACTCTTCGTTTCTCCACGCATCAGGCCATCGACAAAGCATTGCGTGATGACTTTCCACTGGCTCCCCTCCTTCCGCATGATGACCGGCGCCGAACACCCGGGTATCACGAAAATGGAATCCCCCTTCCGCAGCGCTTGGAGTATCGCTGTTCCGAAAAGCCCCCCAGCGGTCGTGAACACGGGGTACACGATGCCTACGTGCCTGTCGAGAGACTCCAAAAACGCTCTCGGGTCTCTGCATTCGCCAGCTTCTTGGACGCTGGGGAAAAACGACTTCAGATCCCGGCCCCAGGGTCGGAAGTGCGCGCTGACCTGCTTCCGGAACTGCGTGAGGTCGTTGAGGTTGGCGTGCTTGAGGACTTTGCCCCAGCCGCGCTTTTCTAGAGCCATAACATCCGGATCGTCGGGCTTGAGGCTTTCGAGCCAGGGTATGTCGAGAACAGTGCTCCCCGTAGAGCAGTCGTAGATGGCAGCTCGGTGTAGACTCCGCAGGATCGCTTCCTTCGGATTGTCTGGCATTGTCGTGCAGGTCGGCTGAACGGCGTCTTGCCAGATCTCAAGCTCTCCGTGTTCCCACCCCAGGAAGGGCGCTGTTCCATCAACAACGTCCACAAGGTAGCCGTTGGTGACCAGAGTTTCTTCCCCCGTCTCTAGTCTGAACTCGGCCTTCTGACCCCAACTCGCGTCACAATCTGAACCCCAGAGATAAGGATCCCAAGGTGAAGTCAGGTCCGGCACCCATGTCGGAAGCTTGAGCGTCGACTCCTTTGTGCCAGTGAGGACAACATCGAACGATTTGAAACCAGTTATGAGAGCCTTGGCAAAGTCGCAGAACACGTCCTCAACCTCTTTCGCGTAGTCGGGTTCGATGTGTTGTGCAACATATTCGGGTATCATACCCATCAACCCATAGAGGCGGTCTCTCAGATCAAGGGAGCCGGCCATCCTGCCAATCGTTAAGAGCAACCCAAGCTCGTCTTGGTCCTTTCTACGCTCCGAATCCGTTTGTGCGTAGCCGCGGCGAACACGCTCTTGATTGGCGGTGACCAGCTCGACCAGCTTCAAAACACGCCAGGCCTTCTCGCGAGCTCTGACGGCGCCGTTGATGTTGGATGCTGCCTGCAGAAAATTGTGAAGCGGTATCAGTCCCATGCGGAACGTCCCGAACAGGATGGAAGGGTTGAACGGCCCCAGGCACTTCTCCTGGATCACCCAAACCCGGGACCAGTACGATTTCTTGACGACCACATCGACGGCGCGCTTGATGGCCTGCTTCTTATCCGGATCGGTCAACGTCGCTTCCAACACTTCGGACGCCGCCTCTTTGTCTGCTGACTTGAGGACCAGATCATGAAGCTGGGCCATGTCGGGTATGGCGGCGTCCGGAACCGAGCCCAGCCATATGGAAACTATGAGCGCCTTGCCGTAGACCGTGCGCATCCGCTTGACTTGACGGCTCCGCTCGTTCATGTCCTTTTGATTGATGCAGATCGCATCGGCCCAGATTTTGAGACCATCGATATAGTCCGGGTCGGAAGACAGGGCTCGAAGCGCCGCTTCCAGGCTCTGGCCGACGAGCACGACTTGGCCGTTCATGATGATCGGCACCCTGACCGTCTGGTCTCCCCAAGTGTAGCTCAGCGCGCCGTAGTCGCCCCACGCGAAGCGGTGATACCGAGGGTGCGTACGTGGCCGCTCAAAGGGCGAGCTCACTCTCGCCGGGCTCAAAGAGCGGTATCGTTCGTTGGAGAAGAGCCGCCAACGCTCGTCGCTGTTGCGACGGGACAGCGGCTGCGCCTTGGACTCCCATTGCCGGTAGTCTGGAAGGTGCGCATCGAGCGACACATGTTCAATGGTGCAGTGGACAAGCCCATGCCACTCTGGCGGCTCGTCGCGGAGGTTTGCAAGCGGCGGCCGCTCGATTGTCTGCAAGTTGAGAACCCGAATCTCGTTACGGTTTTCGTCGAGTGGAGAGTAGGGAAAATCGGCGGCTTGCGTAAGTGGTTGAGACGCCACCATGTTGGACTGCCGTTCCTGGTGACCGTTCCTTGTAACTTCTGCGACCAAACCTCCAGGTGGGAGACATCGCCAGGGTGAATTCCAGCCCGGTGCGTGTGGCCTCTTTGGTATTTAGTCTTGGCGACCCTGACCTGCCATTACGATTAGATAAGACACATTGATTCGCTCCCCTGATCAGGTAGTTCAGCTTTCGCTGTTGCCTGTCACGAGCAGTGAGCCCGGCATAGCCACGATGCCAGAAATGAGGGGTTTCGACCGGCATTATTGGCTCACACGTGTGACGCAGTGCTAGGTTACCATCGACCTGGCTAGTTTTCCCAGTAAATCTGCGGAGAACCAACAGTTTGCTAGCCAATGAAGGACCCTTGCATGCAGCGTCGACTCCTCTCGTGACTCGCAGCGTGATGGACTCTGGAGAAAATCCTGGCATTCAACGATCAATGCAGACAACCTCAGTTCTGTAGATGTTCCCAGGAACGAAACGGGGATGTATCATGTCTCCCACAGCATATCGGTGCCCGAAGGGCCGAAGGGGCAGCCAGACGGCGTGACTGCCCAGAAGCAAGTATCAAAGACTTATTTGGTCCAGGAGACGACAAACAGAGAATGTTTTTAGGTTTTTGATCAGTTGTAAATCCCTGTGGTACCTGTCAACTCATGATTCTTAACCTGGCGGATGATGACGGAGACGGCTCGGAGCATCCGTGCACCATCGGTCCCGGATATCACGGAAGGGTGGGGTAAACAGCGCCGCCAGTCGGGTCCGGTCCGGTGGACCGGATTTATGGTCGCTTTTGAACCCCTTTTACGTCGGCTGTTGTCGGACCTCTTCACGGGAGTAGGTCACCAACGCTCGCTGCCAGTATCGACATCGTCCCCCCCCCCCCCCCCCCCCCCCC
>PUHP01000305.1:13089-34005 GCA_006783085.1 Colletotrichum shisoi
CCCCCCCCCCCCCCCCCCCATACTTCATGCATGCAAACTCTGATAGGCTCAGCGCTCGATATGCTCGACAGTGGCGGGGCGAACACCCAACGTTAAGCGCCGGTGATGCCCGGCGCTTAGCCACCTGCTTCGTCCGCCGAGAATCCCTGCAGTGCAACGGTGTAGCTCGAGACTTGCAATCGAGCAAGCGGATCTCGAGTCCCACTCCAACGACAAAGCAGCAAGATGCAGGCCTCCGCCGTGTGCCTTATTATTCGCCCAGCGGCCCGCGCCTAGTGCAACGGCACGATGCGCCTCGCCACAACCATGGCGTCTGCGTGGCTCGACCGCACAATATTGTGATGATTGGATAGACCCCTCCTCGCTTCATGGAACGCATCTGGGGGCCGTCTCTGGGTTGAAAGTTATGTATGAGCTCAGTTTGAGGGAACCTGATCTACATGGCGAGGACCCTCACCAAGTTTGTCACCGAAACGGAAGAGACGTGGAGTCGGTTCAAGGGAACGCACAGAGACATGTTGGAAGACAGCCATCTCTTCCGCTACAGCGTCCCCGGACCTGGCGGCGTGGACTTGGGCAACTACAAGTTAATGGGGATGGTTCGAACGAACACGGAGCGCCATCTGCGAGAGGCATCGACGGAGAAGTATGTGATGACGTGCGCGGACAAGGTGGTGGAAATCGAGACGAAAACCTATGTGAGCCCCAGACCAAAGAAAGCCGCGTCACTCCGAGTGGGAGATCTCTCGGATGCCGAAAAAGGTGAGTGAGCCCCCGGACCTCTCCGTAGTCACGGCCTCGGCGGCCGCATAGCTGACTCTGATTGATGTAGACTGTCTGCGGGCCCTCCACGCGACGAGCAGAGACTACGAGGGCCGGAGACTAGGGATCGAAAAGCCTGTCCCCGGCACCTGCCAATGGTTCCTCCGGCATCCCAAGTTCGTCGACTGGCTGCAGGGCGCGTCATCCCCTCTGCTATGGGTGACAGCCAACCCCGGCTGCGACAAATCCGTGCTATCGAGCTTCCTCGTCGACGCTCTGGGCCAAAAGGCGAACGATTCCATCGTCTGCTCGTTCTTCTTCAAGGCGGGTATCGACAGCCGTCGGGACGCGTATCAGGCGCTCTAGAAGATTCTCCTCGAAGCCGCTGGTCGGATCGGCAAGCGCACGATCGTCTGCGTCGTTGACGCCTTGGACGAGTGCGCGGACGGGACTCGAAGCCGATACATCGACCAGCTTGTAACAACGTTCCCGTCGCAGTGCCCGCAAGGCACGGGTGCCAAACTGAAGTTCCTCATCACGATTCGACCGTGGCCGAGTATTGAAACCCGCTTTCGGAACTTGCTCGCCATCCGGCTCCGTGGCGAGAACGAATCGCCGGCGCTTTCCGAGGACGCGCAGAGAGTGGTGTTGAGTATTGTCGGGTCCGAGAGCTCAGTAGATCGTCGACTCTCTCCGTGGAGGCGGGTTCCATTGTCGCCAAAGTTCTTTCCGAAGGTGCTGATCGCACATTCCTCTGGGTTTCCCTTGTGTTTGACGCTATTGAGCGA
This sequence comes from Colletotrichum shisoi, assembly GCA_006783085.1. Lineage (NCBI taxonomy): Eukaryota > Fungi > Ascomycota > Sordariomycetes > Glomerellales > Glomerellaceae > Colletotrichum > Colletotrichum shisoi. The sequence goes on from PUHP01000305.1 coordinate 14,640, forward strand.
CTCCAGTCGAGGAAGCTGAGCTCTATTGAAAGATCCCTGGAGGCGCTACCCAACGATATCAACCAGCTGTACGAAAGTGCGCTGACGAGCTTCGTTAACTGCGAGTCATCGCATCGACTACTCAGCATAGTACTGGCTGAGAACCGGCCACTCAAGCTGGATGAGGTCAACATTGCCCTCAGTCTCGGGGAGCAAACGACATCCTTTGGAGGCCTCAAACAGGAACTGGAACCCGACGCGGAATACACAGTCAAGGAACTGGGTGGGTTCTTCGTTCGTATAATCGACTACTCAGCCAAAGCGACGGCAGCCGGCTAGACCCTTCGGTCGGCTTGATGCCCGCTGCCAGTCGAGGCGACGCCTGCGACATTCGAGATCGGGTTGACATGGGTGCTACAGAGGGCGTTGAGGCTCTCAATTTTTTGTTGCTCGTTGGGAGACCTTAACACAGCAGTTGCGCTGATGGACGGGCTTGTATATCCGACAGAGGCACTTCACGAAGGGCTGCTGTCATATTACGACTTCAACATGGGGCTTCAGCTCAAGGGAATCTGCCTGAAAGTGGTGAGACAAGTTGTTAGCTCCAAGGGGAAGCTCCACCAAGGATTCAGATTCGTGCCGAAGTTTGGGCTCAGCTTCGAAGCCAGTGCGGAGCTCCTCGGGTACGTTTCGACCAAGGGCGTCCGCCCTGTCACGACGAAGGTACGTCGAAGCAACGGCGATGATTATCGCCATGGACGAGAGGTTCGGTCTGTGGCTTGTAAACGCGGCGGACGAACTCCAGGAGGACCCGAGCTTGGTCGCGAAAGACTTCTTCCTATTGGGATGCTTCTGGGGGAAGCTCTCGCTTGTTCGAGTTTTGCTATCACAAGGGGCCGACGTCAACCGCGAGGATGGATCTGGTATAACCCCGCTCATGGCTGCCACGGCCTCTGGCAATTCGGATGTGGTGAGGCTTCTTCTCGAAAAGGGAGCCAACCCCGGCAAGCGCTGCCGATCGATTCGATCAAATCCAGATCGGAAGCCGCCTCGGATGCCGAGTGGGAGCTGGCCGAGTTGTGTATTCATGTTGCAAAGGAGCTAGGCTGGGAATCTTTGGAAGGTTCTCCCATGACACTTGCCCGATGTATGGGACATTCAGACATTGAGAAACAGACATTGAGGAAATACTTGAGGGTTGTTGATAAGCAACGGGTTTGCCGAGACGAGGGCTTGCCGTTGTAGGACTAGACGAAATTCGAATTACGTCGGCGATAGGTTGGAGTTGAGGTAGGAAAGCTGGCACGATGAGTCGCAATAATGGTGATTCGAGCATCCCTGCAACCATCGGAGTCGGAGTCATGTACGGATAAGCAGCACAGCATGACGATGTCAGATGGCCAGTATTGGGTGATGTTGATGAGGAATCACACCCCAGTGACCCGCCCGCTGTGGCGGGTGTCGGCGGTGTAACGGCGGGTAAGGCCGAGCAAACACGCCCGGATCGGGAATTGTACCTGCGCGTTGATGTTTGTCAGATCCGTAAGGCTGGCACGAAAGTCTATGGGATTGGTTGAAAAGTAAGGGTAACCGGGGTTTGGTTGAGTGTATTGAACCCCAGACTGGCTGGACTCACTGGCTGGCCATGTGCGATCTTGTACAGAGTAATCAGCTGTAGTTTGGCTTTGCCTTTAACAGATGGTTGGAGCCCGGGTATCGGAGGCGAGCTTGTGTGTGTAAGTATCTGTACCGGAATGTGGAATCCAGGGAACCTTGACGGCTTTTGTCAGAATGACATTATCCGTACAGTGTCTCTGTATGTGTCCTTGACAAATGCACAAATTGGTGGGTCTTGGGCGATTATGCAATAAGATATGCAGGCTCCGGTGGCGTCATCGAGGGGTCTGACAAATCAAGTGGCTTCGTCCCTTGATGATGCGCCCCGTCCGCGCCAGATTCTGCTGCTGCTGCTACAGAAGAACAGACTCGAAGCAGCTCCCTCCCTCCCACCCACGCCTCCCGCTTCCCGCACGGAAAAAAAAAAATACCTCCCAAACACTGCATTCGTATAGCGTAGACAAGGTACCTTTCCTGCCCGCTCATTACCACATTCCATCCACCTCCTGTTATAAAGCCTATTGCCGTCCCGCCCCATCTCGGCGTCGGACTGCCCTCTTCTTGATCCAAATGTTCACACGAATCCTCCGTCCTTTCCAACGCATCGCGAGATCTTCAGTCCCCTCCATATATAGAAACTTCCACGCCACTTCGCCCAACATGGTTGTCCACAACGTTAAGACGTAGGTTGCGCTTCTCCCGTTCCCCCACGCGGTACCTCCAAACCACCCCGCGTCCCGCGTACACTCAACGACGCGGTTCTTATGCCCCGCCCTTTGCTATCTTGATGCTGATCCGAGTCCAACAACAGCAAGGCTGAGTTCGACGATGTCCTCAAGCAGCACAAGTATGTCCTCGTCGACGCCTTCGCCACCTGGTGCGGCCCTTGCAAGGCCATCGCCCCTATCCTCGTCAAGTAAGCCGGCCCTCCCGCTCTCTTCTTCTCGCTACGGCACGCTTCTCATGCGCGGCTCTATCCGACGGTAGTAGCACCAGCTAACATGTTGCGTCACTCAGCCTTTCCAACGAGGAGGCCAACAGCAAGATCCATTTCGTCAAGATCGATGTGGACGAGGTCCCCGATGTGAGCCAGGAGCTTGGCATTCGCGCCATGCCCACCTTCCTTATCTTCGACGATGGCGAGAAGGCCCAGGAGATCGTCGGTGCCAACCCTCCTGCCCTGAAGCAGGCCATCGAGAAGTTCGCCGAGCTCGCCAACAAGGAATAGGAAGTCATATACAATGAGATGTAACGAAGAACCATGTGTCGAGTGATGGGTTGGAGAAAAACGGGAGCCGGGGGGGTACCGGCTTTCGGAGGAGCTTTTGATGGAGCTTTCGACGATGGAGCCTTTGCCGGCGCTAGATACCACAATACATTGTTAAATGACCCCGCGACCTGCTGCTAGGTTTGACTGTGCATGGCTTCTGTGATGTGGTCGTGGCCATTTTCGAATCAGTCTCAACGTGCCGCCACGCAGAGAAAAAGGCGGAATGGTCGGATGATTTCTATTGCCAATTGTTGGAAATGCGCCCAAATTTTAAAACCAAAAGTGCAAATCCAATAAGTATCTGATAGGTTGGTCTGCTTTACGTTTTCCCCAGGAAATCTGACTGGCACTCGGGAAAATGCCATGTGCCGCAAATCTCACCTTGCGCAGATCGGTGAGATAGATCATCTGGCATTGCATCCTTATTCGGATCCAACGGCCCAAGATGTCAGCGTTTTAGGAGCAGGAGCCTTGCCAATGTCGGTGTGTTTCCAATCAACGACGGCCGAGAAAATCGGCATCCAACGGTTCAGGCGGGCTGAGTTCCGCTCTAGAACAAGCCTAGATTGATTGCCTGGGTGACTCAAGACCCTGGCGGCTCCGTGCCGGTTTTCGGCTCGGCGCGGCGGGGACGAGTTGCCCGCGGGAAGAGGGGACGAAGGGACGCCCTGAATTGACAGCCTACCCGCCGCCGCGTGAACGAATTGATAAATACGGTACGATTCTTCAAGCACAGGTGATAAGAATAACAAAAGTCGTCGGTTTGCCATCTGTCGATTCTCATAAGTCTGAGGTTGGCTCTTATCGACACTTCTGGACAAGCTTGTTCGGTTCACATAAACACCCTGTTTATTTAAACCTTCACCCGCCGAGTTTACTTGAACTCAACCACCGCAACCCAGTCTGATAGCTCATCAGTCGACGTCAAGTCGAGTCAACATGACGAACAACATTGTTGTGCTCGGGTAAGCAGTTCATAAACGAGATGGCCTCTCACCAACTCACTCACTGACCGTTTTTTTAGTGCTGGCGTGTCGGGCCTCACGGCGGCCCTGCTCCTGTCCAAGAGCAAGGCCAATTCCGTGACGGTGATCTCGAAGCACATGCCCGGCGACTACGACATCGAGTACACGTCCCCATGGGCCGGTGCCAACGTCCTGCCGTAAGAGTCCTCATGGCCCACGATGGGGGAAAAAAAAAGAACACCGCAGCTGATCAACCTTGTTAGCATGGCGCCAGAGTCCGACAGCAGATGGGAGCGGAGGACATGGCCTGAACTCAGCCGCCTGGCCGCCGAGGTCCCGGAAGCGGGTATTCACTTCCAGAGTACGTCGTTCCGCCCGCTCCCAAGTGTCTTTGCTGCGGCTTTCACCCTCTTGGCAAGTTGAACAAAACAAACGAAAGGCTGACGGCCCGTCTCTCCTCACCCAGAGAGCCAGGTCTTCAGACGCAAGAAGGACATCGAGGCAGGCGGCAACCCCTACGACGCCCTGTACGCCGTGGACCCCTGGTACCGCAGCCTGCTCCCGGACTTCCGCGACCTGCGCGCGGACGAGCTTCCCGCCAACGCGCACTCGGGCTCCGAGTTCACGTCGGTGTGCATCAACACGGCGCTCTACCTGCCGTGGCTCGTGGGCCAGTGCCGCAGGAACGGCGTCGTCTTCAAGCGCGGCGTCATCGCGCACATCCACCAGCTCAAGGCGCTGCACCACTCGGGCCGTCCGGCCGACGTCGTCGTCAACTGCTCGGGCCTGCTGGCGCGCAGGCTGGGCGGCGTCGAGGACAAGGCGGTGCAGGCGGCGCGGGGCCAGGTCGTGGTGGTGAGGAACGAGGTCGAGCCGATGGCGACCATCTCGGGCACCGACGACGGGGCGACCGAGGTGTGCTACATGATGACGCGGGCGGCCGGGGGCGGGACGGTCCTGGGCGGGACGTACGACAAGGGCAACTGGGACCCGAACCCGGACCCCGACATCGCGAACCGCATCATGAAGCGGTGCGTCGAGCTGTGCCCCGCGCTGACGGGCGGCAGGGGCGTCGAGGCGCTGGACATCGTCCGGCACGGCGTCGGGCTGCGGCCGTACCGCGAGGGCGGCGTCCGGATCGAGACGGACAGGGCGACGTTCGCCGACGGCACGCCGGTGGTGCACAACTACGGCCACGCCGGATGGGGGTTCCAGGGGTCGTACGGCTGCGCCGAGCGGGTTGTCGAGCTGGTCAACGAGATCCGCGCCGAGAGGGGGGACAGGTTGGTGGATGAGCCCGAGATGTTCTCGTGGGACAAGGCAAGCAAGTTGTAGCAGTAGTGGCAGTAATAGTAGTAGGAGTCAATTTTCTTTTGTATAGATATTTTTTCATAATTTTTTATTCTTTTGGAATATACACCCCTTTTTCTGCCTACGAAGATTGGATTAAAGTTGGTATATAGATTAGACGTAAACAAAGATGTTGAAAACAATGGCTGTACTGGTGTTTGTTGGCGTTGTAGTCGCGATGAAGATGATGATGATGATGTCTCGACCATTGAGATGCCTCTTCTTCCATCACAGTACAAACGTGCCACAATTCAACAAACGGCGCACGGTGCAATCCTGAGCCCCCCTGCAACCTCCCCGTTCGCAACAGCTTTCAGAAGCTCCCCCTGCCCATCACCAAAGCTTCACAATCCGCGCGACACGCACAAGCTTTGCGAAGCCACAACCATGGCCGACAATGCGCCCCCAGTCTACGTGCAGGCGACGCGTCTTGTGCTGGACATCGCCAATGGCCGACATGCGCTCTCCAAGGCCATTCCCCCCCTCCTCCTTGCCCTGGACTCGGTCCTATGCGGGCTGATCATTTGGAAGATCCCTTGTGAGCCCTCAATTTCTCTCCTTTTCTTGGTTTCTCTCCCTCCCTCTCTCTCTCTCTCTCTCTCTCTCTCTCTCTCTCTCTCTCTCTCTCTCTCTCTCCCCCAACGGAGCCCAGAAGAATCAGAGAACGGCCTCAATTGCTGACACACCCTACCTGCAGACACGGAGATCGACTGGGTCGCCTACATGGAACAAGTCTCCCAATTCGTCTCGGGCGAGCGCGACTACACCAAGATCAAGGGCGGCACCGGGCCCCTCGTCTACCCTGCCGCCCACGTCTACACATACACGGGCCTGTACTACCTCACCGACGAGGGCAAGAACATTTTCCTGGCGCAGCAGCTCTTTGCCGTCCTGTACCTCGCGACCCTTGCCGTCGTCATGGCGTGCTACTGGCAAGCCAAGGTGCGCCGCCGCCAGTCCACTCCTTGAACGTGTCACTGGAAACTGCGCAAGGGGACAATTAAAGCTGATCAACGATGTCCTTCCGCAGGTCCCGCCGTACATCTTCCCGCTCCTGATCCTCTCGAAGCGCCTCCACAGCGTCTTCGTCCTGCGCTGCTTCAACGACTGCTTCGCGACCCTCTTCCTCTGGCTCGCCGTCTTCTTCTTCCAGAAGCGCCTGTGGACGCCCGGCGCCGTGCTGTACAGCTGGGGCCTGGGCATCAAGATGTCGCTGCTGCTGGCACTGCCTGCCGTCGGCGTCGTGCTGTTCCTCGGCCGCGGCTTCGGCGGCGCCCTGCGCGCGACGTGGCTCATGGCCCAGGTGCAGATCGTCATCGGCGTGCCCTTCTTCTCCCACAACGCCGCGGGCTACCTCGGCCGCGCGTTTGAGCTGTCGCGGCAGTTCTTCTTCAAGTGGACGGTCAACTGGCGCTTCGTGGGCGAGGAGACGTTCCTCGGCAAGCCGTTTTCTATTGCGCTACTGGCACTGCATCTAACCGTCCTGCTCCTGTTCGCCGTCACCCGCTGGCTCAACCCGGCGCAGCGGCCCCTATCGTCGCTGGTCCCGGCCATGCTGCGGGGCAAGTCGCCCTTCTCGGCGCTCGAAGAGGCCCAGGTGGCCGGCCGCGTGACGCCGCGCTACGTCCTCACGACGATCCTGTCGGCCAACGTCATGGGGCTCCTCTTCGCCCGGTCCCTGCACTACCAGTTCTACGCCTATCTAGCATGGTCGACGCCGTACCTCCTCTGGCGCAGCGGCCTCCCCTTCTACGTCGTCTACATTCTCTGGGCGGCGCAGGAGTGGGCCTGGAACGTGTACCCCGGCACCGACATGAGCTCGGAGTTGGTCGTGGGCGTCATGGCGGTCACGGTGGCGGCGACGTGGTTCGGCACAGCGGACGAGGGTATTCCGGCCGAGAAGCCCGCGTCGAAGAAGAAATGAGGGGCGGGAGAAGCATGCAAGTCGTCAAAGTGGCAATCTCGTATCATCAGTAGTCGTCCTCGGAATCGGAAGGCGGCATCTTGCCGACGTTGGAGCCGGACTCCTCGCTATCGTCGTACGTGTTGGTCTTTGCAAACTCGCTGGGCCTGTAGTAAAGAAAGGAGAAGAAGAAGAAGAAGCGTCAGCAAAGAGACTTTGGGGGAAGGGGGGGAACGCAGCACATGGGCCTTTTAAGTAGGAGGGGGGTCGGGGATCGGGGGTCGTGTTACCAGTAGGGCCGCTTGCGCCAGGCCTTCTCGTCGCGGACGACGTTGACGATCTCGCCCATGAGGCGGCCGTCGGGCTCGTCATATGTCTCGGCCAAGACGTAGCCGCCGCGCTTGATCCAGATGGTGTTGCGGAAGCGCTGGGCCAGTTCGAGCACGAGGTGCTTCTTGCTGGGCAGCTCGCACAGGTACAGGTTGTTGCCCTCGGCCTTGATGACGCGCACGATGGCCTGGTTCTTGTCGAGGGTGTCGGGGGGCGTCAGGGTGTCCTCGGCGGCCTGCAGGGCGGTGCGTTTCGGTCGTCCCATGTTTGGCAGGCAGAGAAGGCTGTCGAGACTTTCGCTAGGTATCGAAGGGGAAGGGGGGGATGATTGTCAAGGAATCTTTTTTCTTCTTTTTTTCCCCTCCCAGGTGGTGGTGACTGTGAGTGACAATGGTGGGGTAATTTTCCCTGTCTAGTGGATTTTCTGGAGGGTGGACGCGGGGCAGGCCGTGCCGCGACTATCAAGGTACAGACCTACCTAGGTACATGCCTAGCGAGCGCACTGTGCTACTAGTAGGCATTGACGCGGTCTAGAAGCCAACCACCAATGCACATCTCTCGCTGAGAATGTTTCCTTACTGGGAAATAGTCTCAGCCTCTGCCGAGATGGCCTGCCTGGGCTCCTGCCGCCGGAGCTGCCCCATTCTGCGGGAGCACCGAACGGAAGGGCATTGGTTAACATGGTCCAATGATGTCGGCAACACTGCCCGGAAACTATATCCCGCATCCAACTCTTTCAACTCTCGCCCTTTTTGCTCCATGCTTATTAAGATCAATACGTGCCCGGGATGGATAACCGCCCTCACATGCCCGATATATGTGAGCTTGTATGTGTGTGTCTCTCTGCCCGTTTATCCACAGTGGATTACCGGGCAGAGATCATCACAGCATGGGAGGCTAAACCAAGACCGGCTCCCCGACGAGCCGCTCGCCGCTACTGCTGTGTCCTGAAAAACTTTTCTTCCTTCCTATTGATTTTAGATAGACGGGGGCGGAGAAATACGCACATGTTACGTGCTTGAACCCTGCATCCCATCCAGCCGCCCGTCCATGGATCGACGGGTGAATCGACGGGTGAGTCACCTGCACCGTTCACACGATGGTCTGGCATTGCCTGCCCCGCGGGACGCTGGCCAGGTCGCCGGCCACGATGATGTCGTGAGCTTTCTGTGGCTGCGTCTATCCATCGGCAACCCCCTCCTCGCTGGCCCCTAATCCTAGTCGGACTACCTAATCGCTAGAAGCCACCAGCCAATCCCGCCGGCCTTGTCCAAGGTACCTCCTCTCTCTCTACCTTGTCGGCAGAGGACTCTCTGAGTATAAGTCGACCGCGGCGCATCCCACATCTCTTCGCTGACCGCCCCCCTCCCCCCTCCCCTCCCTCTTTATCCTCCGTTCTCCTCTTGCGCCCTCCTCTCTCACGTCTAGGACCGGCCGGTTCGTCCACCAACACCCGCAATGGACGCCACGATGCTCCGGACCCTGGTCGAGGTCGAATCCCGCGACCGCGACGCCGGGGCTCCTCCCCTCCTCCCCGCCGCTCCGGCCAAGGCCGTTTCCCGGACCTACCCGGGCGCGCCCCACCGCGACGAGTCCTCGATCGAGCTCTCGCGCATCAGCAACACAGCCGACCATCGCCATCATGGCAGCAACAAGGTCGGCGGCAACACCGCCAACAAAACCGGCGCCACTCCGTCCCGCCCTCCGTCGCCGACATCGGGAGCCGACGTCGAGATGAGCCGGCCCCCGAGCCCGGCCGCCTTCGAGGTCCTGCAGAGCATCTCGGACCCTTACATGAACCGCTACCGTCTGGCGGCTGCGTGTCTCATGAACTTTGGCAACGGCCTGAACGACAGCGCCCCGGGTGCTCTGATCCCCTACATTGAGAAGTATGCCCCTTCCTTCACCATCCCCCCACCCCCCTCCCCAACTTTCTTGTAGATACAGGCCACTGCTGACTCGGATTATCAGGCACTACGGCATCGGCTACGCCATCGTCTCCCTCATCTTCATCGGCAACGCCTTGGGCTTCATCTTCGGCGCCGCCTTCCTCGAGTCCCTGCGCATGCGCCTCGGCCGCGCCCGCCTCCTCGCGCTGGCCCAGACCGTCATCACGCTCGGCTACGCGCCCATCCTCGCCCGCGCCCCCTTCCCGCTCGTCGTCGTCTCCTTCTTCCTGCTCGGCTTCGGCATGTCCCTGAACCTCGCCGTCAACAACGTCTTCTGCGGCTCCCTGCGCCAGGCCACCACCGCCCTCGGCTTCATCCACGGCGCCTACGGCGTCGGCGGCACCGTCGGGCCCCTCATCGCCACCGCCCTCGTCACCGCCGCCCGGGCCAGCTGGAGCACATACTACGTCATCCCCCTGGGCCTGGCCGTCTTCAACGGCGCCTTCGCCACCTGGTCCTTCTGGCGCTACGACGCCGACCTCCCCGCGCCGCCCCGGGCCGACACCGCCGCCGCCGTCGACTCGGGCACCCATCTCCTCAGCATGTTCCGCGCCCTCAAGGCGCGCGTCGTGCTGCTGGGCGCGCTCTTCATCTTCGCCTACCAGGGCGCCGAGGTGTCCATCTCGGGCTGGGTCATCTCCTTCCTCATCGCCGTGCGCGGCGGCGACCCGGACTCGGTCGGCTACGTGACGGCCGGCTTCTGAGGCGGCATCACCATCGGCCGGCTGTGCCTGTCGCACCCGGCCCACCGCGTCGGCGAGAAGCTGTTCGTCGTGCTCGCCACCATCGGCGCCGCCGTCTTCCAGCTGCTCGTGTGGTGGGTGCCCAACGTCGTCGGCCCCGCCGTGTCCGTCGCCATCGTCGGCCTGCTGCTGGGGCCCATCTACCCGTGCGCCGCCGCCGTCTTCATGAGGGGCATGACGGGCCACGAGAGGTCCAGCGGCATGGGCGTCATCAGCGCCTTCGGCAGCTCGGGCGGCGCCGTCGCGCCCTTCACGACGGGTATCCTCGCGCAGGCGGCCGGCACGTGGGTGCTGCACCCGATCGCCATCGGGCTGTTTGCCGTGATGATGGCGTCGTGGTACGGTGTGCCGCACGGCCGGAAGAGGTCCGAGTAGGGGAGGAATCCCGGGGAGAAATCAGAGTGATAGTTGAGACAGACACTGGCGGCCGGTGGACCTGAGAGGTCAAAAACTGGTCGCACTCCCTACATCCTGCGGTGAGTATGGTTACGAACGGGGCGGTATGGCAAGCAAGCAATTGGAACACGCAACGAGTCGTTCGTCCGCAGAGGACGCACGAAAGGCTGGACAAATTGATGGAAAACCCCCAAAGGGCATCGATAAATGGTATCGATCTCGTCGTCGTCGAAATCGTTCGTGCTATATCCCTGTAGACACCCAGTCTAAGTCTATATCTATCGTGAATCCGCAAGAAAAAAAAAGAAAAAAATAGCAAAAATACCCAAGAAACCCTCATTCCTCATGCCTCGCTGTAAAGGTATCGATGCCGCCCTGGATGTATATATGTCTTTGTCTATATGAATGTTCTTCGTCCCGGTCTCGCGAGTCGTCAATCAATCGGCCGGCTAGTGGATGCGTCCCCGCGCGGCGTCCTTGACGCTGATCTTGCCCTCGACGATCTGCTTGACGGTTTCGTGGATGTCGGAGAAGTCGTTGAAGGTGACGAAGGAGATGCCCTCCTTTTCGCAGTACGCGACGAGATCTGCGCGGGTTGTCAGCCGGTGGTTCTTCGTGCTCCTCTGTCCCGATTGAAAAAGAAAAGCAAGTTCGGTCGCCAAGGGGCCGCCGACACCGGCACGACGTGCAAGACACCGGCGATGGCGGGGGCGGGGGCGGGGTCGAGTAAAACCAAAAAAGAACAGAAACAAGGAGAGAGAGAGAAAAAAAAAAGGGAAAACCCCTCACCTTTGTCGCGCTTGGCGAACAGCAGGTCCGTCTCGCGAGCGGCCGACAGGTCCGAGACGCCGTCGCCGGCGTAGAACATGACGGGACGGGTGGGCAGGGACGAGTACTTGCGCAGCTCGATGGACTTGTCGTGGCCGTGGATGCTGTCGTCGTGGTAGACGATGCGCCAGCCGCCCTCCTCGTTGACGGAGGCCTTGCCCTCGCGCGCGGCGACCTCGTTGCTGACGATCTGGATGTGGCCGTCGACCTCGGCCTCGCCGAGCCACTGGACGAGCAGGGCGCGGATGATGGGCCGCATGCCGCCGCTGATGATGACGACGGGCACGTTGCGGGCGCGGCACCAGGCGTAGAAGTCCTTGAAGGCCGGGTCGAGCTTGACGTTGGCCTTGAGGTAGTCGATGCACTTGTCAAAGGGCATCGAGACCGAGTCCATCATCTCCTGGAAGCTGTCGCGGAAGTGCTTCTTGCCCTCGAGCACGAGCAGGTTGCCGGCGCGGCGGTTCTCGTGCCCGTAGCCGACGTTGTCGGTGAGGAAGTCGTTGGAGTCCTCGAGCGTGATGGTGCCGTCGAAGTCGGTGAAGAAGATGAAGTCCGGGTTCGTGGCGAGCGCCGGGGTCTCGCTGGCGGCTTGGGAGCCCATCTTGCCGATGCTGAACGTGAACTGGTTGGAGAGGACGGCCATTAACTCGAAGGGTGGCGCAGAAACAAGTCAATGCTTCTGGATATGAGGAGGGTGATGGACGGGAAGAGTTGGGTTTGCCGGTCCGGTCTGGTCTTTTGGCAGTAAGATGGTGTATGTGTTTGTGTGTGTGTGTGTAGACGTGAGGTTTTATGGAGGGTCGAGGTGGGGGAGGGGTAAAACCAGAGCAAAATGTTCTCGATGCGAGGTCAACAAAGTGAGACGAGGGAGCAGGGAGGGGGTGGGGGCCGTTGGGAGGACCCTGGCAGCCAAAGGAAAGATGATGAGCAACTAAGAAAGATCCTTGGCTACATGATTCTCCTAATCCGTGTACGTACGTGTGTGTACATGCAGATTGGTACACGAAAATTCCATCAATCCTCGACGAGGACGGCCAAGGTGCATCCCTCGACCGGAACTCTCGAATCGAGGCATTCCGGTCCTTGTCAGCCGCCACTTGGTTGGTCCCTGGGGGGGACTTTTGCTTGAGTCAGAGAGAATCAAATAACAGCCGGCACACGCCAGGTTGGTTGCTTGAACAGATACCAGAGAAAATCGCGCTTTTTCTCTCCCAACTTATCGAGCAACTCCGGAGGGCAAAGCTGGAAACAAGGGTGGGAAAACCCCGCCTCTAGCGGCCTTACGGCCCCCCGCCCCGCCCCCCAGTGACGACATCGGCCCCTCCCGTTGGCACCGGCAGGTTATTATCTAATCAGCCGCCGAAGTCACCCGTCAGCTCCATGTCAGGTGTTAATCTTGTCTTCTGCAGTTATAGATGCGAGCGATATTCTAGCGCATTGGGAGTTTTCAAGAGGGTTATGGTTATCATTACTTGCAAACACTAGCCTAGGCCAAGAAAATACAAAATCGACGGGAATGTCGAGGCAACAAGGCGGAGTGCCAAAACAAGAGTTTGCGCTATCAACATCAATCATGTATGTACATCTTTCCAATACAAACAAAAGCTTTCAAGGCACAGTCCTGTTCAAGATTCAGTACCAGCCTGTTGCTGCATCCCTGAAGTTATTGAGGCCTGGTCCTCTTCCTGTTTTCTACCCATTTCACCACCAAACGCGAGACTGTTCTTCCTCCAAGACGCCTTGGCTGCACAGCCATCACACGAAAATTCAATGACAAACGGTGCCTGTCTATCCTCGTCATAGCCAAGGTAACGATGCGGATGAGAGGCCCACTCCATGACCCGAAGATGGCGTTGGCAATGATCTGGTAGATAGAGTACTCTCCGGCCACGCTTCGTAATCCAGATCCCATCGTCGTGAACCCCATGGTCATCAACCCCATCGTCATACTCAAAAGCAACGTTGCAGGGCATTAAGCCAGCTTGATTATCGATCTCGGACCCTGTAACGGCGTCGTAGATACAGAGTTTGTTCCTTTGGACCATGATGACTTGGCCGTTGCAGCAAAACGCTGTCGTGGGAACCCACGTATTGTCATATCATAGACACTTCCCAGAGAAGAAGTCCGTTGATCGCATCAACCAATGACAATGTCGTCCCGTCTGGTCCCGCTATGAATGAATGCGCAATCACTATTCGCGTGCCGGCGGAGTTGAACGCGAGTGACGAGACTTTGGACATTTTGGAGGCGACAACAAGGCTCAGTTCCCAAATCAGGTCACCTGATGCCGAGTGGACCAGGCTGAGGGTTGCCGAAGTGCTAGTGCTAACTTCGATTATCGCCAAATGCGCACCGCTCGGCCCGAAGCTCATGATCTGTGACGCAGGCTCCCCGGATACTCTGCTGAAGCTCGGAACGGCCGAAATGTCGAGGAGGGTCGCAAAGTCCCAAATAACGGTGTCGCTACGGGTGTTGGTTTTGCCAGTACGGTGGTTTTCGAACCCGAAGACCATGGGTGCTGTTGCAAGGAACCGGCCACAAGGCGAAAAGCACATAAATAGCGAGCTGCTAGAGCCTCCATGTTGGACGCTGTCATATGAGTAAGCCCGCACCATGGACAAGGTGTCGGAACCCGGGTTTCGCTGCCAAATATAAAGCTCTTTTCCATGATTGACAACCAAATGAACACCGTCCAGGCTCATTGCGAGCACTGCGCTGCTATGCCACCGCCTTTGGACATATGACGAGGCTATGTCCAGCTCGCTGGACATGAATGCGGCTCCACGCTCCGCATCAGGGCTTCTATTCCAGATCGTTATTTTCCCTAGGCTCGAGGCGATCGCGAAACTGGGGCCACTGCGCGAGGACGCCACACTGTCACTGCCAATGAAATCCGTAGCGCCACTGAGCCCGGACACGAGACAGTTGTCTGTACCAGCGTCGTGATGCCCCAGGAGACCGACTTCGAGTATCTTCGTGATGTTCCACGGTTGTATAGCTACGTGTTTCCCATCCGGGGAGAGACTGATTGATTTTGGGGGCCCCGAATGCCTCGTCTTGGCCACTAGCCGAGGCGCCTTCCGGAGGCTTTCCCAGACGTAGGCGATTCCTTCATCGGTATATGCTAGCATCCCTTTGGAGTAGAATTGTGCATGAAAGATGGTCCCGCATGATTCAAGAGGATGCAACACTAGATCATCTGATCGAGTTGTGCCGTCATCGATGAGCGTAGTCGCATAATAATACGTCTTGTTTCGGCGAATTACAATGTAAATTTCATCCCCTATTATTGAGAAGAAGTCAAACGTGACGCCGCCGGTCGCCGTGAGTCGCGTGATGCAGCGATTGGCGTCAATATCGTAAAAATTCAGTCCAAGGCCGTCCACCGTGAGAAGGCCCAGGCGCATTTCATCCGGCGAGAACAATCTGAGTGCCTTGAACTTTCCCTTAAAGGTTTTTTTCGTAGACCACTTGCCTATCGTACCTTCGCTTTCTTCTCGGACATAAACCGTGCCATCGGCGGATGCGCACGCCACATGACCTCGTGAGGATGTAACACAATGCACATCGTAGCCGGGGGAGAGCTCCAAGGTTGTTTCCGTGTCTCGCTCAAAGTCCCATAGGAGGATGCTGCCAGACTCTATTCCTGCGACGATTCTGCCTTTTGAAATGAAGGAAACACAGGTAAAGCTCCGATCCGGGACGTCGAGGACTCGCAGCGTGCTTCCGGTGTTTGTATCCCAAAGAATGATTCTTCCGCGATCGGTTGTTGCTAATATTTTGCCGTGCGGGGAAAACTCAACGCATCCCTTTATAATTGGCATCCCTATCTTCTCCGGTGGGCGAGGAAAGTCTACTGGCGACTTCATGACGTGAATGGCCGGGTCCCAGTCATCAGCGACCTCGGGATACTTCACCACCCATGCCGGGACCTCGGAGAGAAACGTCTGCTTGACGATAGAACTCTTAGGCGAGAAGAGAATGGCTGACGAATAAACCTGGCACGGCGCCTTGTTGATGACGTCCCGATGCTTCAAAACAAACCGTCGAGAATCTCGTAAGAAGGCGGCGGCCCGAGAGTCCGGCATGGCAATAGCCTCCTGCAATCTGAGAACGATTTCGATACTTTCCTTCATTTTGCCCACCCAGCTCATTGCCTCCAGCCAGTGGACAAAGTGACGAGTCAAGAAGACGTAGACCTCGTCTCCATCCTGTATCAATTTGCGGCTTCCTATCAGGTGGTGAGCCCAGTGGGTACAAGCATACAGCAGATGCTGAGGAATATGCTTCCGAATCACTTCGGGGTCCACATCCTTGCGGATAACGCCTGGGTCGTCCAACTGGCAGATGTCGTTTCTGAGACCGCCCGTGTTGTTGGATCCGCTGGACATGGTTTGCAGGCAATCATGTAGCAGGTCGCCGTGCCTAGACGACTCGTCAACCGAGAACGGGCTGCTGTCCCCTCTTTCGCCCAGAAGATATTCCCTGAAGGACAAGTGGAAGAGCTTGACTGCTCTGTTGGGTTCCGTTTCTTCTGGAATGTCGAGGACTGAGTGCAGGTTGTTTAGCTGGCAACGGATTTGGTCTTGGGACACCCTGAGAAGTTGACTGAGAGGCTCGACAGGCAACGGGTCTGCCAGCAAAATGATGGAGCCCACAATCCTACGGAAATCGGCCAGCATCTGCTCTGAGTCGTACTCAGACAGCCCAACCAAGAGCTGGTCGAGAATCGGCTGATACGTCCCTCGAATGTTGGTCACTTGGCCTCGGTTTCCACTCAGGACTTTTTGCAACTGGCTGCGCGGATCAAATCGCCGCCTTGGGTCGTTGACGAATTTGCAGATTGTGGAAGCGTAGATGAAGAGAGGCACGGTGATCGTGACAAGCCTATCGACAATGTCCTCTCCCGGCCAGTCTTTCGGGATGCCGTATGCGTTTCTGATCATTTCCAATTGAGCGGCGAGGAATACTCGGATATCGTGCTCAACGACGGCGGGGGGAATGTCCCGCAACAGTTCGACATCTCGATGAGAATGCTCAGACACATCGTGTCGGAAACCCAGTTGGATCGGTAGCTCCGGCCTGCTCGTGAGAAAGATGCGCACCCTCACACCCTTGATGACGGCGGTCTTGGCAAGGAGTCTGACGATTTGTCGGGTTCGGTCAGACTGAGGATTCTGGTAGCCTTCGGAATTTCCCGAATCACACTCGTCTAGGGCGTCGATGACTAAAACCAAAGTCGGCAGTAGTAGACCTTCGGTCTTGACTTTCGACAAGGGATCCAGGATGAGCTTGTCGAATTGTACCTGGAGGCCCTTCTCGGGTAGATCTGGCTCTGCTTGTATGGCCTCTGTGATGAAGCTTCTTACAAGAGGAACCCGGCGGGTTAGTTGTCTTGCAATTGTCGTCACGAAAAGATGGGCCCTGTTACGACCGTCCCGGGTCCGGTTGAAGAAGAAGCTGGCCGCAAGCCGGTTTTTGTCGGCAAGAACGTTTGCGACTGTGCGTGATATCGTCGACTTTCCTGTCCCAGCAGGGCCACAGAGCCAAAAGATGGACTTCCCGTCGGGATTGTCGACCCATCTCTCCACCTGTTGCAGCAGGTCTCGTCTCGTCTCCGGGTGGCACATTGGCTCGGGCTCGTTATCGTAGTCATCGAAGGCCGCGCCCTTTGCAGCTACAAGACTAGAAAGGTCGATCTTCTCGTCGAGACGCAATGCAATGTTTCTAAGAGTGATTATATGTTAAAAAAAATCGCGAATAGAATCTCCCGGTGATCTGACCCAAAATACGTGACTTACAACTGGTCTGTTTGCATGGCCGTCGAGAACAGCGTCTTCCATCGAACCAAAGCCTCCATGACTTGCGCAACTTCTTTGCTCGAGAAGGGCCATTTGAGAGCCTTCCCGAGTCGCTTGAGGCGGCTGGGATTCTTTCCGGGGTCGAGTCTGGCAGCAAGCGTCCCAAGTTCTGCATGGCATTCCAGAAGCTTGTCATACAACCTGTGAGAGGCAGCCCGCTGTTGCCTCAAGTAATCATTCGCGCTGTTGCTGGCGAGCAGGTCCTTGATGTCCTCCAGAACTTTCTGCAGGGACTCTGCCTCGGCCTTGAACTTCCTGATGTCGTCGTTTGCGTGCCAGGCCTCTCTGATGTACTCGCCACAAAGCCCTCCCACTTTTGCTGACAAGTCGACCACAGCTATGACATTTGCGGCCACGCCAAGGGCTTCCATGACTTTGTCTGTAGCGACCTCGTCTCGACTGGAGTTGCAATTACCACTTCGTCACCAGACTGCCAGGCTTAGGCGAAGGCTTGGGATGTTCGAGGTGATGATATTGGTGGTCCGAGAACGTGAAGCCGAAGACTCATGCTATCGGACACGGGAAGAAGGCAGCTGCGGCTACAGTGGTTTTGTCAAGCGTTTCCAACGATCGCACGGAAGCCAAAGAAGGTGAAGGGCCAAAGGAGAGGAGGGGTAAGTCAAGGCCATCGGGGTGATCAGGCTCCAGCTGAAGTCGGCTTATCGGATAATACCAACGCAATGTTGCAGATGGTCGGGTCAGAATCGCCTAGAGTCGCCCTGCAACTCCAACTCGCTGCGCAAGGCCTGCTCATGCAGCCAAGTGGGATTGGACATGGTCTCCAAAGCGGCATGCTTTCCTTTCAAGACCCGGCACATGCATGTAAGCCTCTCGCCCAAAGACGAGTGTGATCCCGAAGGGATCGATATCTTTGCACGGACTTCTGCGATGACGGCGCAAAGTGTCACGTAACAAAACGACGCCGTTAGTTACGTGGGCAGCAACTAACGCCTTATATCTCGTGACACAAAGGCGAATCTGTAATCACTGGCAGAGTAATTATGGCTTGTAGAGGCTGTTCACAGTGCTGGCACGACGACAATTCAGGGTTCCCTGGCTGGCCGCTGATTCACACAAGGCCGCATGATGGATGTAATTAATAGAGGAGGACCAGAGCGAGTCCCTGGCTTCAACGGGTTCAATCTGGTTTGGCGTGATGGACAAGCGAAGAAAAAGGTCCAACAGTCAGTCTATCGACCAGTATTCATCCATTGATCACGATGGCAATTTTCTTAGGCTGTTTTGGAACATCGCACGAGGTACCGGGCGAGAAAGTGACCTAATCCGATAATGAATATTGAGGTCGGGCGAAACGCCGAGGAAAATCGGGGGTGCGGAGAACACATACACCTGGGACGGGCACCACCAGCCTGGGAGTGCCGGTCCCGGATCCCAGGCCCGGCACGAGCCCTACTTGGATCGCTGCATTGGTTTTCTGCAGATCCGTGCTGTGCGCGAAACGAGAGGCGGTGATCATCAAACCCCTCCCGGATGGATGATGCCCAGACGGAAGATACAGTGAACCGGGCCGAGGCATTGAGATGGCGTGGACCGTCAATCTCGTGGCCGGAGCACGGCAGACTGCATTACTGAAGGTCTCGCTGTAGGAGGACTCGCCCAGCTTACGGACGTCACACGTGCTAGAAGGCTTAGGCGTGTAGAAGAATCTGGGTATGTCTTGGCCAAGTGGAATGCGGGTGCGGCTCAACAAGGGTTCCATCGACAAATAGCCAAGCATGCGCAAGGCGCAGAGAGGAATGCGGCGAACCCGCAATCCTCCATGGGGCACCCCCGCCATAGTCGATAGGGATACGGAGCTATGTGCTTAGAGGGTTGGAGGTCCTGCAACATGACGGCGTGGTGAAATGGATGTAAATGTAACCAGCAGAGGCAGCGGGACAGGCTGGCTATTTCTGTCTCGAAGGAGCGGGTTCGTTTGCTGCACGTCACTGCGGGCAGCACGAAGGTCTCGTCTCCGAGGCACCGGAAAGGGGCGTCGACGACGATATCGTACCTCAGTACCCGTAGTGGATGGTGGCGGCTGAGTGAGACACGCTGCTGAGGAGGGCAAAGCCAGGGAAGACGACGCTCTTTGAGACGGGCGTCTCGGTCCCGATCCCGGACTGCAATCCAGGCCCTCACGAAACACCTCCTCCCCCCCCCCCCCCCCCCCC
>PUHP01000306.1:0-34915 GCA_006783085.1 Colletotrichum shisoi
ACGAAGGTAAAGGCTTTACCCTTTATAGCTATAAAGCTATAAGGGCTAATAAGAAGGCCTTCCCTAAGGGGGCGTATTAGATTATAGGGTACTTTAGAGGGTACTTTCTATACGCCTTGGAGTTATAGAGTTAACGGTTATTTTGGCCTAATCTCAGCCTAGCCTATTGGCGCTTACAAGGGGACTGTTACAAGCTTTAACCCAGGTAGTAGGCCTTGTAGAGGCCTTAGGCCCCTAGGAAAGGGGTTCCTACAGGCCAAGTTGAGGGCAAAAAGGCTGGGCGCAAGGGCAACGCAGGAGTTACTCAGACACATCACAATATACGCACTTTTTGACCCTGATAATTAACCCCCCGTCAATTCGACAATATCACCCATGTCCCGGTGCCAAGCTCGAATGGCTGGGTCGGGCACCCTCCTGGTGTCTGTCTGGTAAGCCCGCAAAATTGCAGCGTCCCCAATCCTTTGAGCCGCCGCCGCTAATTCGCAATCCCATCCAGACAGCCGAGCTTAAAAAAAGAAAGAGAAAACCCACACATGCTCCAGAAGGCCAGGGGGCGGCCAGGGTCGGCCGAGTCAAGTCTCCTCGCTGGCCTCGGGTCAATGCAGCGAAAACGGCAGGTCTTTCAGTGCGCGCGTCCCGTCGTCCCTTTCGTGTGCGACGTGAGGTACGGACGAAGGTATTGAAAACGTACCCGTACGGCAGGTAGAGCACTCACATGCTCGAGGAGGACACATAGGATAGTTAGTACTCGATTCATACAGGCTAGCCGGCTGGATGCGAAACCGCCGTACGAAGTATGTAAATGATGAAGCAGATCTATGGATCGGTCCACGCTGCCCAACATAATTTTTTGCCATCCTTGGAAGGGAGACACAGAAGGCGCCTTTTTCGCCTTCTCGAAAGCCGCCAGCAAAGCCGAGGGATTCCTATTCCTATTGACACCTTGC
Organism: Colletotrichum shisoi; assembly: GCA_006783085.1. NCBI lineage: Eukaryota > Fungi > Ascomycota > Sordariomycetes > Glomerellales > Glomerellaceae > Colletotrichum > Colletotrichum shisoi. The sequence continues at coordinate 951 of PUHP01000306.1, forward strand.
ATGTCCTCGTCGTACCAGGTTGGAAGCAATTGAGTTCTCGTAGCAAAGGACAGACAGACCGAACAGAGACGCTGGCCAGCCGCATGCAATGGGCACGGATGAGATAAGTGTGGCCGCTATCAAGTATCATCACACGAACCCAACGTCAAACTTCCGTCAGAAACGTCACGTGTTCCTTACTCGTACGCGACGGCATCCCAAAACGAGAGGCGGCGAAGCCGGTCTGGGAACTTGCCAGCTGTGTCACCTTGTTTGCAGTCTCGGAGCGAGTCGTCCACTCTGTTAATCCGGTAGTCAGGTAGCAGCCTGATCACAGGTAGCCTCTTGGGCGAAAAGTGAATGAACGACCAAACATATGAACAACCAAGCTTGAATTGGCTGGGATACCATTCCGCGAAGCATCGGAACCCCAAGCCCCAAGCGCGGGAGACCGGGAGAGCGGGAAGAGGGATTGATGGGGACCATTGGAAGGATGGCTTTCGATGTGGATTGTCTCTCTGCCAGCTCAGTTTCTCCTATTTCGACATGGGTCCCTGTACGAAAACAAAGACCGATCGGTCTGACTAAGGCGCGACAAGACGGATACCGGGGGGTTTTGTGGCTAATTGGAAGCGCCAGCGGGCCGCAAGCAGCCTCAGTTCACCTTGCTGGTTGTTGTTATTGTTCTTTTCCGTGGATGCCTTGGCGCCTTGTTGGTGGTCGGATTTGCGGTTGCCTTTTGGCAGTCACAACAGCCCTGATGACATAAGGCTGCTCTTCCTCTGCTTTTCCTAATGGCCACGTGACAGTGACGGACTGGACCCGCTCTCGCTATGCATGTCTTCCCTCTTTTTTTCTTAATACCTTAGGCTTCCTTCCGCCCCGTATTCGAAGCTCACGGTTCACCCACCCCCGTGCTGCGCCTGTGGTTCATCTCGCTCGCCGCCTGCTCCAGATTGCATTCTCAGTTCCCCATCAACTCTCCAACATTGCCGACCGACCAACAAGAAAAATTCACCGACCGCCCAGTGGCCCGCCTAACCCAGCGAAATACCACGCTCTTCCGAGCATCTCGTATCACGTGACCTATCTCAAGCATACGAAAAAAAACATCACCCCGTCCGACACGACACGCACGACCTTGGACGCGCCGACGACGAGTGGCTCGCGATAGCCACCCCTTCACACCCCTGGACGCGCCCAAATAGATGCCTCAGCCCACCCAGAGCTTCTCGTAGAGGCCTCGTAGAGGCTGCCAGTACGTCCCGCGACGCAACTTCCAGCCCTGCGACGCCGTGATAAGATGACACCTGTCTAACGTCGAAGATGCAGACCTTGGCGCCCATCCCTCTTCTCCCCGCGAGACCTGACAGCGCCCTCGATCACTGGCGAGGAGCGGTTTGGGGCATGAATAACCCGGCCGCCTACACTCCCCTCGAGTCCCTGTTTCTCATCCAAGCCATCCTCAAGCACGGCGTCGAGGCTGCCGCATTCACCAAGGTCTCCGATCTTCTCGTCAATAATCCGCTGATCAAGGATGACAAGACCTATGACGCCGCACGACTGAGACCGGATGCGCTCCGACACCTCTTTCTGTACTTGATACAGGAGGAGCTTCGGAGTGGGAATGCGACCGCCGAAAAACCCGATGGCACCTCGTCGCCCAGTTCCAAGAAGCGCAAGCTCGGCCCTCCGCCGTTGCCTACATTGAGGGAAGTGAAGGAACAGCTGCATAAGATCCCGGCGTTGGTTGATCGACTCTACTCGACGTACAAGAATCATGTCGTCAAGAGTGTTCGGGATGAAGAGCGGCGCATTGAAAAACTGGCCAAGGAGATTCAGGTCCTCGAAGCGCAAGAGGCCGCCGACCGAGCCAAGGCCAATGCGCCCCGTCAAACAGGACCGAACGGCAATCAAGGCCCAAAGGCGACTCCGACGCCAGTTCCGATACCATCGTCGATTCCGACGCCTGCGCAAGCTGCGGCGCATCCCAAGACCAAGCCGCCGACGCCAACGCCGCCTGCGGAGGCTCCGAGACCGATCAGGCCCGCCACCGGACAAGCTTCCGCTCCCACACGAACTCCTGTGCCGATTCCAACACCCGTCCCGTTACCGCCCCATGCCCATTCCCATGTCCGACCGCCAACAACTGCAGCATCGACTCTGGCGAGTGCCCCGCAACCTGCACCGGCAAAACGAGATGTGGTTCCTTCTACAGGCGCATTCCAACCACCGCCTGCGCCGCCTCCGGCGCAAGCCGTGTCAGCAGCTGGCGCTGCTGCTCCGACGCCTGCCCCTGCCCTGCCAGTCAAGCAACAGCAACCCCTCAAGCAGCAGCAGCCTCCCAGACCTTCCAACAGCGCTGGTCACGTTCTTCAACATCCCGGTGGCCCTGGTCACCCGCCAGTTCGTCCCGGTCAGTCGACATCGCCGGTTCCTCTCCCGGCCATATCACCTCGACCGGACAACATTCCGAAGTCTCGGACGACAGCGCCGCCAGCGCCTGCGCAACCCTCGACACCAGGGACTCTCAAGTGGGAGAAGCCGTATCAACCCGCTGCCCCGCCATTGCAACCACCGGGCCGCCCAATGCCACCTCACATCCCCTCGACATCCTCTCCCTCTACCCCAGGCCAACCGCATCAGCCCTCACAGTGGTACCCTCAGCCGGCAGGACAGTATCATGGGCCTCCGCATCCACCACATATTCCGATCCAGCCAAACCCAGCACAAAGACTTCCCCAGCAGCAACCACATTCTGTATTGGTGCCGCCTCAACCCCAGGGGCAGGCTCACACCCAATTGAATACTCAAGCTCCGGTCCAAAGCCCGGCCCAGTCTCAGTCCCAGGTCAACCCACCTCACCCACCTCACCCACCTCATCAGCCTCATCATCCTCACCCGCCTCAAGCACAGTCCAAGGGGCAGTTGGTGGCTCCAACGCACTCAACTCCGGTCAAAAGCCCTTCAGAGAGACCCGCAATCCTGCCTCAGGGTCGTCCGTCATCGACGACTCCGATTGCCCCTCCTGTACGACCGCAACCCCCCGCCCAACAACAACAACAACAACAGCAGCAGCAACAGCAGCAACAGCAGCAGCAGCAGCAGCAGCAGCAGCGGCATCAACAGCAGCAACAGCAGCAGCAACAGCAGCAACAGGAACAACAGGCCCATTCGCCGTCTCCTCGTCCTCCCCATACCTCACAACCTCCTCATCCTCCACAACCATCCGTCGGTTATCAACATCAACAAAGGCCTCTTGCTGCTGCTTCACCTACCCCCCCATCTGGACCCCCGGGACAGACTGCGGTCCCTCCCCCAAGATGGCCCCAGGGTTACCCACCACCAACCTACGCGCAACAGCAGTTTAGCCCTTCCCCGGCGCCCGCTCCATTCGGGGCGAAGTGGGCCGACGCCCAACGTCGCGTCAGCTCCCCGCTCAACAAGCAGCAACACCCTCGTCCAGCGATACCTCCCCACCTTGCTCCACAGCACACAGCCGTCCCTCAACCGACGCAAAGACCCGCGAGTACGCCTCTTCCTCCTCCACAAACGCCTGTTGCCGCACCTCCTGCGTTCCTCCTTACCGGCTCTGGTACCAAGTGGACGTTGAAGTCCACGCCTTCTACCCCCCGTCTGACCGGAACCGTAAAGGAGGTCGCTAGCCCCGCTTTCGAGCCGTTGAGTCCTGTTCAACAGTCCACATCTCTGCCGCCGCCGACGCCGGTGCAAGCACCAAAGAAGGCCAGCCCGATGCCGACACCGGTGCCCATTCCGGTGCCGAAAACAGAGGCGAGGACCCCCGGGCCTCGAGGTCGTGGCCGACCACCTCGCAGCGCAAACAAGGTCCGTGCTGGCAGCACTCCATCTTCAGTGGTCGGTATGCGGAGAAGTCAGTCGGTGGCATCCCAGACAGATGAGCTGTCGATGGATCATCACGAGTTGGCGCCTAGGATTAAGGATGAGAACACCACTCCAAGAGCGACTCCCAGAGCCACACCAAAACCACAGGATGATACGGGCGACACCACTGCTGATGAAAGCGTGCCGAGTCGAAGGAACATGATTACTCCTAGTAGCGTGTCATCACGGCTGGCTCACAAACGGAAACGTCAAGACACCCCGACTGAGCCACTGCCTTTGCCCACGGCACCCACTCACGTCGTCTGGACGAGACAGTTTGGCCGTGTAAGCGCTGCCGCTCTCGACCAAATCAGTGCCCACCGATTTGCGAACCAGTTTGCCAACCCGATCCGCGAGCGGGACGCGCCCGGCTACAAGACAATCATTCTGCAACCACAGGACATCAAGTCCATCCGCGCGGCCATCACTCATGGCAACAGAGCAGCCACGGAAGCCGCCAAGGCTCTCCCGGACGGAGATCCAGGTACCGGATCTGTTCTGTTGCCAATCAGCGAGGACCTAGTGCCACCCAAGAGCATCATCAACAGCGCGCAGCTTGAGCGAGAGCTTGTCCACATGTTCTCCAACGCCATCATGTATAACCTTAACCCAAGCCGCGGACCGGGTCCGGCCTTCATGAAGGGTGGAACAGCAGCTGATGGTGCCGACGTGGTGGGTTACGAGGTTGACGAGGATGCCGTAGTCCGTTCTACGAGGATGATGTCTATGGAGGTTGAGAAGATCATCGGAGAGCTTCGCAATGCGGAGAAGGAACGCACAGGTCAAGCCACGTCCAATTCCGGCAATACGAGGCCGGCCAGTGTCGCCACTGGCGAGGACACGCCGATGGCGGAGGACGATGTCGACGAGTTGGCTGGTGACGCCGATATGGGGTCGACGACGAGGAGAAGGCGCGTGGGCACAAGGAACTAGGTGTTGCCTCGTATTGCGCGCGACTCTTTATGATTGAATTGACTTATTCTGCGCCAATGGAGCATGGACAGGAAGGGTCCAAACGTCTCGGTCCTTAGTAGTGTAGGATACTTAGAGCGGACATGAGAGTTCGTCTCCGTACGATAACGTTATCAACAAGGCCAATTGTGGCCAAACTATTTATTACCTTGAGATATCTTATGGCTGTACTGCCAATGTTCAGGGGAAGAGTGGGGTGCTTGTTTGGTCTGTGTCTCTATTGAGACCGTGTGAGACGTCGGGCTCATAACGGATCTGCTCGTCAGTGTCCGGCTCGCCAGTGTTTTGCTTGCCTCACACCATTCATACGCTGGTCGTTGTGGTGCGATCGATTGCTGCCCGTAGAGGAGCCAAGGCCTACTTTAATGTCAGTACCTTGCACATGACTCTATAGCGAGTCGGGACAGACCTCTCACATCAAAGGAGACGATGTTGACAACAAGCTGGTTACCAGGATGCGAGAGATGCGGTTTGGATGAATCCAGAAAGTCCAACCGACACTTAGTGGTCCAACGGTGTCTTCCGCGATGATGTTCGTTCGGTCAGTCTGGAAGTAGGCAGAGAGTGTTCAAGTACATCTGAAGAATCGCTTCTGGAAGGAAACCTCGACCCTTTAGGACGGTGGTCGATGATACTCGTGCCGTCGTCAAGAAGATGATAGATAGTAACCATGGAAGCCTTCAAATGACTCCATGGACTCACGGTGCTGGGCAGGCAGCTTGCTTCCGATGAGAGCTCCATCGCCATTCCTAGCTCTGCTGGCCTTTCAACTATCTATGAGAGGGCATTTCGACGGTCGTTCTCAGTTTCTGTGACACTGCCACGCTGCCACGCTGCCACGCTGCACGCTGCACGCTTGTACCGAATGAAGGTGTTGATTACTAGAAGGCCTCAAAGGTTCGTCGGCAATTGAGTCCGAAGTACCATCCGTTTTGACGGTATAGTCTCCAGCGCCACGTTGTTGCCTGTCCAGCTCTGGCTCATCAATAAGAAAGCCGTGACTATGAGACGAGAGGCAGACACTAGAACTCTTGAACCAACGGCTCACTGTAGGGGGGGCGAGCGCTCAAATAGGGACCTGCATGGGTGAAAGAGAGCAACGGAGCCTGTCACCCCCTCTACCTTGTAGAGATGCTCTATGGCAAAAGCAAATGTTGTCGCTCGTTCTAGGGGTTTGCAGACTGGCTGTCCTACGATGCCCAAGTTTAGCCTACTATGTTGAACAACTCAACAGTGTCAAGTTTGGAAAGGAATAACAATCTGATAGCACAGGAAGAAAACGACCGGGTTGACAATCAGACAGCGTCAGCTCAGTGCGGGCAACGGACACCGCCATGAACCAGAAACGTGACTTCGAAACCTGTCAGCCATGTGGAAAATATTGAGTAAACTGGAATCATGGTCCTACGATGCTAGATGCTCTCAGACAGGGGCAGGGGAGGTGAGCTTTTGGTAATTGCCCCGACAGCGATGAAAATTGATCGGAGATGTGGCCAACTACCATACTGAGAGAAATCCAACCACCGATATATTGACTATAACTTACGATGCATGCTGCTGATATCTGGCCTATGGGCACCCTGGGTAAACAACTGAAGGCTACGCAGCATCATCTTCGTGCTACTAAGTCCTACGGACCCGTGATTTTACCTGATACTTTAAGTCCCGCCAGGATGACCAGCGCCGCCTCGCCGATGGGATACCCAGCCCCGAAGGGCGGAGACGGAGGTCTCGGGAGCGAGATCGCCTTCGAGGACGTGGTGTTAGTGGCTCGGCTCGCGGCCTTGACGGCGGCAAAGGGGCGAAGCGGAGCAGACAAAGGCAACGGCTGCGTTGGCGGCTGAGCTGGGTTACGGAGTCCGAAGCCGAATGCCGGCCCTGGTGGCAGCGATTACGTGGATGGGGCATACTGTGGAACTGGGATTACCGTTTCACGGCTGAGGCTGTGGTTATGATAAATCAGCCTATACGACTCATGGCTTAGTTTACGGGCGAGGGAGCAGCTCGTAATCATAGGCCGAGCCCCTCCTCCCCCGGGTTTAGGAGGATCCTGCGGAAGCGGGCAAATGCGCGCACGCATGAGGGACCCAGCGTCAGCAGCGTCAGCATCGGCAGAGCTTGCGCAAGTGATGGTGTGCGTCTCGTCAAAGATGAATGGATAGTCATTAAGCGGGCGCCTTTGCCGGCTCGTAGTGATTTGGATCTGCGGATACCGGACGGGCATGCCGCCGGCAGGAACCGGCAATTGTGGAGAGCAACGGCCGGGTGCGACAGTTGGTAGCTAGCATACCGGTACGGGGTTGTCTTACCCCGGAAGGGGGGGGGGGGGGGGGTGAAGAGGGGTCACGTATGGAGGGAGGGGACGTATGTTCAATCACAGGAACGGAATGAGCCGGTTCTGGGGGTGTATCAGGAGGGAAGGCATGGGAACCTCGCGTAGCACAGGAAGCAGAAGAAGAGCGTCATCAGTGTTGGCTGCGCCATGTGCCAAGGCCGATTCAGAGGGGGAAGAGGGGGAGGCGATCTTGAATCGCCGACGGCAGCAGGGAGGAAACAAGCCGCTGCGTAGTGTAGTGCTGGGTGTGACGATGAGAGTTCAAGGCGAGTGTTTGTATGCTGCGCGTTTTGGGTTTGTTGGTCTTCCATCATCCTTCGCCGGCGTTGGTTTGGCTTGGCGCGCCGGACAGGCAATTAGTTGCTGTTGTTGTTGTTGTTGTTGGGTAGCTCTAGGGCGGGCAGAGACATGCTAGGCAATATAGGCTGAGAGAAGCGGCAGGCAACTTTTTGCATAAGCGGGCGGGCGGCCCCTCCCTCATTGGGCTTGGCCCTCACGGTACGGTATATCCGTCCGGCTGGGCTGTGTTTGTTGTCCAGGGAGGTCTGTGAACGGGTTAGGTTGGAGGGCAGCAGAGCAGAGTAAAGAGAGAAGTCAGAGTAGCCAGTATCAGTGTCAGAGTCAGGCAGAGAGAGAGAGAGAGAGATGTTGACTGGCCAGACCGCCACAGGCCCCAAAATCAGCTGCCAAAGGTTGGTCGTAAGCCAGCCACATAAAAGAGAAGGAAGAGTGTACCGCGATCGGTAGCTGTCGAGCATCGAGCCGGTCCTCAGAAGTTCTTGGAAGCAATCCAGCAAGGTGAGATGGGATTGGGGTTGAAAGATGACTGGCCGGGAGTATCCCGTTTCGGTACGGGTTCCCGTTCGTCGCTACGGTAGAATACAGAAAATGCAGAGTAGCATCATCAGCAGCATCCCGAGGTGCAGGCAGGGCCCTGACGTCAGAGGATGGACAGCCCCTGGAGAGCATCAAAAGGCGAGGCAGGACCGGATGCAAAAAAAAAAGTAAAAAAAAAAAGGGAATCCGACCTGCATTGAGTAAACTTTTTCTGTGCAAAAAGGGGGTCAGCGTGTGGGGAAAGGATGAGGGATGAATGCAGCGGGGGGGGAGGGGGGGGAGGCTATCAAAACAAAACGCAAATTGGACAAGTTCTTGGCATTTCACCATGATAGCGTCGTGTTTTCCTTCTTTCACTTTGGCTCTTGATGATTTGGACTGCGCCTCCCTCCAAGCACCGGGCACGTGTGAGTGTCTTTGTATCCGTGTGGGTGTGACTGACTAACTGACCGATTGACTTGGCTGACTGAACTGTTGAGTTCATCGCGCATTTCTCTAGAATCGTGTGTCCCCCCTTCTCTAACGATCAAGCTTGTTCAGGGTGGTACTGTATAGATCCGTACACCATCAGAGAATGTGTTGTTGCTGGCTGTGTGATTTGATGATGTCAAGTCTTGGCTTGGCAGCCTTCCCCCCTCCCCTTCCCCCTTCTCTCCTTGGACCCTGTCCGGCGACTTGCAAAAAAAAACCAAAAAAAAACCCAGACGGAGATGCGAGAAGGCGACGGAGAGAGACGACCAAGGGTGGCAGTGCAGTCCATCAGCCCGTCGGCCTGCCTGTCTTCCCCGACTCTTTCCCGTCTCCTCCAAGCCCTTTCGCCGACGGCGTTCTGTGAGTTCTGCCGTCTTCGAGCCTAGAGGCGCATTCCGAGCCGGTAGTTGTCGACTCCCGACGAGGCCCAGTCCCGTCGAATCCAACGGTCCCCACCCGTGATGGGAAACGATGCTAATGAAATGGGTCCTGCCGCCCTCCTTTCGCCGTCGGGGGGTCTTGTTCCGGTTCGCTGTTGGCAGGGGGAGGTGTTGGCCGGGGCCGGGAACTGGGACACCTCCGGGTCGCATTACAGAGTACAGAGTGTGAGAGTGTACTATGCTATTAATGATTAGTAGGAGATGTCTTGACACCTGGGAGTTCTAGACACCGTCGTGATAGGCACAAAGTGGTATGACTGATGCAGATGCAGATGCAGATGTAGATGGGGGGAGCCGTCACGCCAATGATGGGATGCACCCATCATCGTTGAGTTTGGTCCGTCAGGCTCGCGGCAGAGCGACGGCAGAGCGAGACCTCTTTTTCTTCTTCTTCTCAAGCTGCCCGATCTCATGCTGCATCCCATCCCATATCCCAACCCATCCCAACCCATCCCATCCCATCCCACCCCCGCAGTATGGCCACACACGTGGAGAAGTTGTGACGATGATCCCCTTTCGACCAGTCGTGGCACATGCTTTTTTGGGGGCGAGTGACAAGACGAAACATGTTCAACCGGTCCGGTTTGTACAATAGGTTTCCCCCCCTCTTCCTCTCCCGCACCAAGAACCTACCACATGGAATCTCGATACAGTCTCAAGACTGATCGGTGCTGAATCAGGAGTTGCTCCTTTCTTTCCTCTGTTGGGTTCCTGCCAAGAGCGCCGGACCGTGGCTCATCTCCTTTTGCGGCCGGCTGCCTCCTTTCCCCCCTCCAAGAACCAGAGAGTCAGGTCAAGGCAAAGGGCAAAACACCCCAAAATGTCTCGGCGTTGCTGTCCCAATCCTGTCAGCGTTTGGGCAACATTAGTCCACCGGGCTCCGGGAGTGACCCAAGTCACCTCCCCACCGGTGAGCCGCCGAAGCGAACAACGGGCCCGTGGTGAACGAGGTTACATGCTGTGGTGGTCATGGCCATTATTTCCATCCACCACGCTTACTTCGGTAAAAGAGCCATGGACGTGTAGTATCCTGCATCTATCTTGGCGCAGGATGCGACGAGCAATAATTGGGGTGATGCGCTGCCGTGCGTGGTACAGACAGTGTTCGCAAAGGCGGAAGGATTGATGAGTAAAAGAGAAACACAGTGAAGCCGAGAAAAGGACCCATGCTGAACCTCAACCCGTTTGAATGACTTTATTCCCCTAGATGGGAAGCAATTCCACCGCAATTCAACGATATGGCTTGGCAGCGTGCCCCCTTGCGCTACCTGGACCGCACTCGATCGTCAATGAGGATGCCCCGATTGCCAGCGAGGAAGTATGCCCGTGTAATTGACCTGGACGATCTTCACTCACTCGGACCGCCCACCCATCTATCCAACCACTCACTGACCTCACTGACCTCACTGACCTCACTGACACTCACTAACACTCACTCAATCACCCTCACCCAGCACTCTCCATGCCAGCGGCGAGAGGAGACTCAAAAAAAAAAAAGCGTTGTAAAGACCAGCAGCCAGCCCGCCGAAAGGCGGACTGGGGGGGCTGTTTCTGGTTCCCCGGCTGGACTCGTTAGACGACGGCTTGCCGCTGCAGCTTTACGTACAGGGCGTGAGCGACCTCTTGGCAAAGCTGGAATTTCCTTGGCTTTCTGGCGGCCTGGCCAAGTCATGGTGGCTGTGTAGGCCCTCCCGTCTCCTGTCATTCACACGAATCACCAGAGCCAAGCCTGGCTAGCACATCACCCCCCGCCCCCCCAAGCCAAGCGAAAGAAGCCCCGACGCCCTGAGTGTGAGTGTGAGTGCGAGTGTCAGAGGCAGAGCGAGGGCGTGTTATGGTTCATGTCGTGGTGAGAATTGACGTGTCTTCGTTCCCTTTCCTATTTTACCGAGTTTCTTGTTTCTTCACCGTCTCTGCCGTAACCTCGGAGCCAGTTAGTGAAGCAGACCCAGCACTATCCGTACCTAGGAACGGAGTAGTGTAGACGCTTGTTTCGTCTACTCGATATTGCGTCCTGTTGTGTGGTTGTCTGATTCCTCGTTCACCCATCAACACCGCCATTCCCGCCGATTCTCGAGTCACGTCACTTCACTTACTCCCACTCTCACTCTCACTCTCACTCTCACTCTCACCCTCGCTCTCTCACCTTCCTCTCTTCGCTCATATCTCATCGTCGCCGCCCAGGATCCAGCCTCTTCTTAAGAATCTGCCCTGCCAAAAGCCCGACCCCACCCACAAGCGCTGTCTGTCCCCATTTCTCTTGTCACGCAACTCTATTCACCTCCCCCAGTGCACCTTGTCGCTGCCAACCACCAACCAACATTTGCCAAACCGGTACCTCGACGGCCCAGACTGTAGGTAACAAGAAGGGAGAGAAGGGAAAAACAAGAACTAGGAGGGAAGGAGAAGAAGAAAAAAAAAAACTAAAACTAAACTCTCAACTACGTTTGGCCTTTCACACAGCCCCCTTCAAATGGCCCATGGAACGACATGAGACCCCATAGTACCTAGCGGAACCACCACCCCCTTCTCCAGATTCATCCCCCCCCCCCCTCGGGGCCGTCCATATCAATACGCCCCGTCGACTTGGACGTTGACATCGCATCGACAACGACGGCCATCATCGCATCGCTGGCACCAGTAATCTTTTAATTTCCAGACAAACACAGTCCCGCCACCCTCCTCAGGTCGGCCAGACTTCAGCCGAACAAACTCTCGATCGACAATCCATCATTCTTCCAGTCTCCCAGTCTCCCTCCCTTCAACAAGACTGCCCAATCCACACCGCCTCCCAATTCCCATTAGGCCTGTATTCCTCACGGGTTGTTGCACTGATTGCTACACTTTTTTCCTGCACTTTTCTCCTGCACCTCTCTCTCTCTCTCTCTCTCTCTCGGTACCTCTATCAACAAGACAGCACGGTACAGAGTACTGTGCCGTCTCATTCTTTGTCTACAAACCACCAATTCACCCAAACCCTTCTTCTGCGGCTACCCTTCCCACCCAACTCCCTACCGAAAGCAGCCTCCAGCCAAGCAAGCCTGGACCTGGACCTGGACCATACCTCCCTTTCCTTAAAAAAAAAGAGAGACCGAATTGTTTTAATTGTTTATCCCTCTCTCTCTCTCTCTTTTTCTCTCTCCCCTCCTTCTTCAATTCTACTTTCGGTTTGGACAATCCTTGAAAACGAAACACCACACAGGAGGACGGCAACCTGACGCCGGTAACACAAACAATAATCGGCCCAGGGCAGCCAGCACCATGCCAAGGAATAACTCGCCGCTGAGGCGGCCACGAGCTCCTACTATCACGCTCGACACCTCGGCCGTGAACGAACAAGGTATGACGCCATGGTGCATTCCACTCTTTCCTCCCCTGGACCGGTCAGAAGAACCAAAAAAAAGAACAAAAAAAAAGAAGAAAAAAAATAAAAAAAAGACATCGGAACTCGTCCAGCTGGGCCAACTAACCACCGCGTCCGACTTACAGGAGACGAACTTCACAACACATCATCAACACCGTCCTCGGACAATGGCGATGACGTGAACAATACGTTGTCAGTGCCCACAAGAAAGTCGAGATCACAGTCGTGGGACTCCAACAACACCACCTTGGCCAAGTCCAAGACGAATGACGGCACGGACAAGGGTTCCCCGACTGTGCAACACTCAGACGCACCCAAGGGCTATGGCTTGAACCCCGACGACGCTCTCGCACCGAACCCCGGCGAGGAAGCTTCCTTCCATGTCGACAACAACCCCTTTGCCTTCACGCCCGGTCAGGTTTCCAAACTTATCAACCCAAAGAGTCTCGATGCCTTTGTTGCCGTTGGCGGGTTGGTGGGCCTGGAAAAGGGCCTGCGGACAGACAGGCGCGCCGGCCTCAGCCTCGACGAATCCAGGCTCGACGGCGCTGTCAGCTTCGACGAGGCCGTCGCCGCTGGCAAAAAGCTTCCCTCATCCTCGGAGCCTGTACCGACGGATTCCCTGCAGCAGGAGGCCGTTCAGCATGGCGACAGCGCAGGCAAGGGTTTTGACGACCGGAAGCGCGTATTTGGCCTGAACCTCCTGCCCGAGAGGAAATCGCTGTCGCTTTTGCAGCTTGCCTGGATCGCCATGAAGGACAAGGTCTTGATTCTACTGAGTGTGGCAGCCGTCATTTCTCTAGCTTTGGGACTGTACCAGACCTTCGGTGCGACACATCACGGAGACGATACGGCCAAGCTCGAATGGGTAGAGGGTGTGGCCATCATAGTCGCTATCACAATTGTCGTGGTCGTCGGCTCCATCAACGATTGGCAAAAGGAACGCCAGTTTCGCAAGCTGAACCAGAAGAAGGAGGATCGCGTCGTCAAGGTCATTCGTTCCGGAAAGCCCGCCAACCTCTCAGTGCACGAAATTCTCGTCGGAGATGTCATGCTGCTGGAGCAGGGAGACATCATCCCCGTTGACGGCGTTTTCATCGACGGTCACAATGTCAGCTGCGACGAGTCGTCCGCCACCGGAGAGTCGGATCTCATCAAGAAGGTGCCTGCCGACGCCGTCATGAAGGCATTGTTCGAGGAGGAAGTGAACCCCAAGAAGCTCGATCCCTTCATCATCTCTGGCGCCAGGGTCCTCGACGGTGTTGGCACGTTCCTCGTTACCGCTGTTGGTGAGAACTCCAGCCACGGCAAGACCATGATGTCCCTTCGCGACGACCCCGGCATGACTCCTCTCCAGCTGAAGCTCAACATTCTTGCGGGTAAGTTTGCTCCGTTTCCTGCTCGGAGACATCACTAACACGTCGAAATAGGATACATTGCAAAGCTCGGCAGTGGTGCTGGTTTGCTGCTTCTCGGCGTCCTCACGATCGAATTCCTGGCCCATCTCCCGCAGAATGATGGTACCCCTGAGGAAAAGGGCCAGCGATTCTTGCAAATTCTCATTACCTCCATCACCATTATCGTCGTTGCCGTTCCTGAGGGTCTACCCCTGGCCGTAACACTGGCCCTGGCGTACGCAACCAAGCGGATGACAAAGGAGAACAACCTCGTCCGACACTTGCAATCATGCGAGACCATGGGCAATGCCACCGTAATTTGCTCCGACAAGACCGGTACCCTTACCGAGAACGTCATGACTGTCGTGGCCGGCACTCTGGGCACCGGCAAGTTCCGTTTCACCGCCGTCGAAGACCAAACTGCCGATACGCAGAATGGAACTGATGAGCAGGTCATTGGAGACGACAAAAAGGTTCACAGCGAGCCTGCAGCCGAAGTCACCATGTCGAAGCTCTCATCGGCCCTGGACCCCGATTTCAGGGATCTTGTCAAGCAGTCCGTGGCCATGAATACAACTGCTTTTGAGACGGAAGAGAACGGAAAGCAGCTCTTTGTAGGTACCAAAACGGAGACGGCCCTCCTTGACTGGGCTCGCCGATGCTTCGCCCTGCAGCAAATCGCCATCGAGCGAGAGAACTGCCCTACCGAGCAGCTTTTCCCCTTTAACTCGAAGCGAAAGGCCATGGGCGCTGTTGTGCGGTTGCCCACCAACAAGTACCGCTTCTTCGTCAAAGGCGCCCCCGAAATCCTCTTGGGACAATGTTCCCACGCCGTCACCGACCCGACCAAGCCCTCCGGCACAGCGTCAATGGCCTCGGAGCAGCAGGAGGCGATCCGCCAGATCATCACCGATTACGCCCGCCGATCCCTCCGCACAATCGCTCTCGGATACCGCGACTTTGAGCAATGGCCCCCCGAGAACGTACGCAAGGAGGAAGGTTCCCAAAACGTTGAGTTCTCCGGCATCTTCAAGAACCTCACGTGGGTGGGTGTTGTCGGTATCCAAGACCCCGTCCGCGCTGGTGTTCCCAAGGCTGTGCAGGATTGCCGCACTGCTTCCGTGTCTGTGAAGATGGTTACCGGCGACAACGTCGAGACCGCCAGAGCGATTGCGAGAGACTGCGGCATCCTGACCGAGAAGGGCAAGGTCATGGAAGGTATTGAGTTCCGCCGCATGGATGACCGTGAGCGAATTGCTATCGTCAGAGACCTTTGCGTGTTGGCCCGTTCGAGTCCCGAGGACAAGAAGATCCTGGTCAAGGCCCTGAGGAGCTTGGGCGAGGTTGTCGCCGTCACGGGAGACGGCACAAACGACGCGCCTGCTCTCAAGTCGGCGGATGTCGGCTTCTCCATGGGTATCACCGGAACCGAAGTTGCCAAGGAAGCCTCGGACATCATCCTGATGGACGACAACTTCTCGTCCATTGTCAAGGCCATGGCTTGGGGCCGCGCCATCAACGATGCCGTCAAGAAGTTCCTGCAGTTCCAGATCACCGTAAATATCACGGCCGTCATCCTCACCTTCGTCACCGCCGTGGGCAGCGAAACGCAAGAGCCCGTGTTGAACGCCGTTCAGCTTCTATGGGTGAATCTTATCATGGATACCTTCGCCGCCCTCGCCCTCGCCACAGATCCTCCTACCGAGAGCATGCTCCGCCGGAAACCTGAGGCCAAAACTGCCGCCCTGATCAACACGCCCATGTGGAAGATGATCATCGGCCAGTCCATCTACCAGCTCATTGTCACCCTCATTCTGCATTTTGCCCGCCCGGCCGGTATCAGCAACTACCCGGAAGGCCAGCGCAAGACGCTCGTGTTCAACGTCTTCGTCTTCATGCAGATTTTCAAGCTCATCAACAGCAGACGCATCGACAACAAGCTGAACATTTTTGAGGGAATCACCAAGAACAAGCTATTCGCTCTCATGATGGCTACCATGGCCGGCGGCCAGGTCCTCATCGTTTACGTTGGCGGCGCCGCCTTCAAGGTCGAGCCTCTTAATGGACCGCAATGGGGTATTTCCATCGTCCTTGGCTTCCTTTCCGTCCCTGTTGGCATTCTGATCCGTCTTGTTCCCGACGCCGTCTTCGTGGCACTCGTAAAGCCCTTCGCCTGGTGCTGGTCCAAGATTCCCAAGTGGAAGCGCAAGAAGAAGACGGAAGACGAGGATGCCGAGCACCTGGGTGGTGTCAAGGATGCGCTGATGGAGATCAGAGACGACCTGGCGTTCCTGAAGCGCATCAAGGGAGGAAGAATCAGCCAGATCAGCGAGGTCATTATGAAGCCCCGCGAGTACCGCGAGAGAACCCGCAGCCGGAGTGGTTCCAGATCTTCCAGCAGGCATAACACGTCGCCGATGAAGGCCGCTCTGGGCATGCCCGGTATCGTGGCCGCCAGTGTTGGTGGCTTGTCGCCTGTCGAACGGCCGGTGTCTCACGATAGCCGGACCAACGAGGGAGGAAACGAATTGGAGGTGCCGCGGGCCTGAGTCGACAACAAGGAGTGCGCCCGTCCATATCTCATGGGCCAGCATCCGCCTCGTTGCGCATCGATGAGCCTTTTGGCGTAAGGGTCGGTCCATTTTGTTTTGTCCATTAATAGCCGAGCGTTTGTGTGCCTTTTCTTCGACTTATTACCCTTCATGTTACGAACGAATCGAGATTCGAAATGTGGTATTCTCGTCGCTTATTTTTCTTGGACCGATCGAACGATACGATACGATGCGACTTGAGCAAAAAAAACAAAACCCCCTTTTTGCCTTTACAACCTGTACGATATTCACCAAACAAACAAACGAACCAATCGATAGACCGCCGACCGTGTACGCTGCGAAGACCGAATACCAGAGTTAGTTAATGTTCAATGATACCATATCTTGATTTGATTTGCGCAACGCTTCTCGTGATCATCAATTGGTGTGTTCACCGGACCGGATGATACTTGCCAATGGTCAGAACGTCGGACATCCATTCTCCGGGAGGTGTTATTGAATGTTGTTTTATGAACAGTGGGCTCTCAAACTCCTCATCTGAGGACAAAGTAAAGTGATGGATGCATGGATGAGGAGGACTGCTGCCATATTTGAACGCTTGCCATGGTATTAATCATCTTTCCACTACTTCGCAACAGCAGCAACAACAACAGCAACGAGAGGCTATCTGTGCCTCCTCGCCTCGCCGGCCTCCTTGCCCAGCTTCTCGAGTGCCTCTTCGTACTCGCGCACCCGGTCGTCCCCGAACCCGCCGGCGTCCGGGTCGCCGATGCGCAGGCGGTCGACCTTTGCGGCGCGGCGGATGCCGCTGCTCGGCTTGGCGATGCGGCCCCAGAACCAGCCGCTCTCGCCGTCTTCGACGAGGGTCCATGCGGCACCGGCGCGGCCGGCGCGGGCAGTGCGGCCGACGCGGTGGACGTAGCCGGCGGCGCTGGCGGGCAGGTCGTAGTTGACGACGTTGTCGAGGAGGGGCAGATCGATACCGCGGGCGACGAGGTCCGAGGCGACGAGCAGGCGCAGGCGGCGGCCGGCGAAGGCGCGGAGGGCGCGGCGACGGTCGGACGTCTTCTGGGTCGACGTGAGGGTCGCGATGGAGGGCGCCAGGGACGGGTGCAGGAGGGAGATGAGGCGGGAGAGGCGGAGGGCGGACTCGTTCGACTTGGTGAAGATGAGGGCCGTCGTCTGGAAGAGGGTGCGGGCGGTTTTGGGCTTGGACGTGCCGGCGGCGGCTTCTGAGCTGGCGTCCGAGGAGCTGTCCGAGTCGGAGTCGGAGTCGGAACCGGAGCTCTTTTCGGATGAGGCATCTGAGGAGCTGTCTGAGGATGAGGAGGATGAGCCGTCTTTGTGGGCGGCGGGCGTGGTGGATAGCGTCTTGGAAGCGGTCTCGGACATGAGGTGGCCGCCGAGGAGGAGGTCGATGAGGTAGAGCGGCTTGAGGTTCGCGTCGTGGACCCTGATGGCAGATTCCTTGAGGAGGGTCGGCAGGGTATGCTCGGCGATGGGCGCTGTGCCGTCGGCCTGGTCGCCCTCGAGGACGATGAGCTGCGGCCGGCGGAGCTGCAGCCCGCTCAGCAGGCTCAGGTCCCGGGTGAGAGTGGCGCTGAGGACGACCTTGCGCACGCCGGAGAGGTTGGAATCGGGGAAGTCACGGGCGCTGAACTTGTCGTCGGTGCGCAGCTTGGGCATGACGACGTCGAGCCAGCCCTGGAAGCTCTGCGCGAGGAGCTTATCGGCCTCGTCGACGACCAGCCAGCGCACGTAGTCGAGCGAGAAGCCAGGCGTGAGGTTGATGTGCTCGACGAGCCTGCCGGGGGTGCAGATGAGGACGTCGACCCTGGACGCGTAGTTCACGACGTGGTCCGGCAGAGAGCTCGCGACCGCCGCGTCGTCATCGGCGTCGGCCGTCGACTCCTCGACCTCCTTCCACGCGTCGAGTTCCCGCTGGTGAGCCGCGCGGTAGGCCTCGGGGTCGTATCTCTCGTTCCTCTCGACCAGGGCAGCCTGCTCGTGCCTCAACTGCTGACTTCCGACGGAGACGCCTACGCGCACCCTCTTCTGGTCGCGGCCGTCGAAGGCGCCGGCGCAGAGCTCAAATACCTCCTGCGCCTGCTTCACCAGCTCACGCGTTGGCAGGACGACGAGGGCGCGCAGCCTCGTGACGGTGCTCTGGCTGAGATCGCGCACAATGGGAAGCGCGTAGGCCAGCGTCTTTCCGGAGCCGGTGGCGGCGGCGACCAGGAGGTCGCCCTGGCGGTGCTTGCAGGACGGGAGGAGCAGGGGCACGGCGGCGGTCTGGACGGCGAAAGCGTCGCGGAAACCGCGGGCCTCGAGGATCTGGGCGGCCTTCGGGTTGATGCCGATGTCGACGAAGGGCGTCCGGGTGTCGGGGGCGACGCGGATCGGGGCGGCGAGCCAGTGCGGCAGGGTCTCGTAGGAGGGTTTCGAGGCGTCGACGGAGGCGGGCTCTGGCTGCGGCAGGGGTTCGAGGCCGTGTTTTTCTTCCACCTGTTCTGCCTCGTCGACGTCCATCTTCTCGGGGACGCCGGCCTGGGTCGCTGCCGCCGACTTCTTGAGGTACTTGGTGGCCTTGGCCAAGACGGCTTTGTGCCGCACATCGACCTTGTCTTGCTCTTGTTCTTGTTCTTCTTCGTCTCCGGCGTCGTCGCGGTTTTTCTTCTTCTTTTTCGACTTATCCTTCTTGTTTGGTGCTTTGGTTTCCTCGGCTATGGTGTCGGAGTTGGCGGCGTCTGACGCGCGATTCTTCTTCTTCTTCTTCTTCTTCTGCATCGTTTCCTCCTCCGCTCCCGTCTCTTGTGGTTCCGTGGCCCGGGGTTCATCGTCGCGAGTGTCCATCGCGTCGGCGTCGTCTATAGGCGCAGATTCCTGCCCGGAGGTCTTGACCTTCTTCTCCTTCTTGGATTTCTTGGGCGTGGCTGCATCCCCGTCCGATCCAACACCATCCCCAGACCTCCTGGACTTCTTCTTCTTGGCCGGTGCCTCTTCCTCAGCCCCGGCCGAGACCTGGTGCTTGCGCTTGGTCGCCGGGGACAGGCTGTCATCGGCGCTTGCGGTGGTCACATTGGAGAGGGAACTACGGGGCTTCGAGCTCTTTGAGGGAACGAATCTCGCATAGGGACTGGCGGTCGAGCCTCCGGTCACGAGCCCGTCGCCGGTCGGGATCGAGGACGGCGCGGGGGCCGGTGGAGTTGGCGGCGGAGGTGACGGCTCGGCAGGCTTCGGAGCCTCCTGGTTCTTCTTCGAGGGGACGTAACGGGCGTACATCTCGTCAATTGGGCTTGTGGGGACCTTTGACAACCTATAGCCGTATTTGCGCAAGTGTCAAGGCGTGATAGCTGCATAGATTTGTAGTGTTGGAGGGGCAGCTGGCGCATCCCAAAAAAAAGTCGGACGGCGTTCCTTATCGCGTTTCTGCCTCTGTCCACCGCCTGTACTTTGTTTGTTATCGGAATCGAAGCTGTGCAGTCTACTCCGTACACACAGCTAAGGTACCTAGGTACATAGTTAAGCTCCGGTACGTACGAAGCTCTACGAGACGATGCTCCAGCACCAATCTCCAAGGTGACAATTGCTCGCGCCGAGCAAGCCGACAAGATGAGTCGAACATACAACATCGCTATGGTTAGCGACTTCTTTTTCCCACAACCAGGAGGAGTCGAGAGCCACATCTATCAACTATCCACGAAGCTCATCGACCGCGGACACAAAGTCATCATCATCACCCACGCCTACGAAGGCCGCAGCGGCGTGCGGAACTTGACCAACGGCCTGCGAGTCTACCACGTCCCGTTCCTCGTCATATTTCGATCCGCCACATTTCCGACCGTCTTCTCCTTCTTCCCGATCCTCCGCAATATCCTCATCCGAGAGCAGATCGAGATTGTCCACGGCCACGCGAGTCTGAGCAGCATGTGCCATGAAGCGATCCTACACGCAAGGACAATGGGTCTGCGGACGGTCTTCACGGACCACTCGCTGTTCGGGTTCGCGGATGCTGCCAGTATTCTGACGAACAAGATCCTCAAGTTCTCCCTTAGCGACGTGGACCATGTCATTTGCGTCAGCCATACATGGTACGTTGCGCCGTGGATCGTCGACGAAGACAGGTGACTAACTAGGCCTCGCAGCAAAGAGAATACTGTCCTCCGAGCGTCTCTGGATCCCCTTATGGTCTCGGTCATTCCCAACGCCGTCGTTGCCGAGAACTTCCGCCCCCTCGATTACCCATCTTCCGACGCCGCTGGACAACCCTTTGGACAGAACCCGCCCCCAGCGCACCATCTCGGCCCGAACGACGTGATTACGATCGTGGTGATATCCCGCCTGTTTTATAACAAGGGGACGGATCTTCTGACGGCCGCGATCCCCCGTATCCTGGAGAACCACCCCAACACGAGATTCATCATTGCCGGCTCGGGCCCAAAGGCCATCGACCTCGAGCAGATGATTGAACAGAACGTTCTACAAGACCGTGTCGAGATGCTGGGCCCGATCCGCCACGAAGAGGTGCGGGATGTCATGGTTCGAGGTCACATCTACCTACACCCGAGTTTGACGGAGGCCTTTGGTACGGTCATTGTGGAGGCAGCTAGCTGTGGGTTGTACGTCGTATGCACGCAGGTCGGCGGGATTCCCGAGGTTCTACCATCTCACATGACTGTCTTTGCAAAGCCAGAGGAGGACGACTTGGTCGTTGCGACGGGCAAGGCGATCGCTGCTCTGAGGGCAAACAAGGTGCGGACTGAGCGCTTCCATGAGCAGGTCCGAAAGATGTATTCCTGGACCAACGTGGCCATCCGCACGGAGCGGGTCTATCACGGAATCACCGGGGAGCTTAGCGAAGCCGAGTTTTACGGGTTTGACACCGCCAACCCCTCAACCTTTGGCAACAGCCGAGTGCGGTCCTTCACACTCATCGATCGGCTCAAACGCTACTACGGCTGCGGCATCTGGGCGGGCAAGCTCTTCTGTCTCTGCGTCATTGTCGACTACCTGCTGTTTTTGTTCCTGGAGTTGTGGTTCCCGCGAGAGCAGATCGACATTTGCCCCGAGTGGCCGCGGAAGATCGTTGACGATGCGGAGGACTCCAAGGAGGATTGATGGAATCTCCATTCTTCAGAACCACATCATCGCCAGCAATGCATTCGGGGGATTCCGATCAGTCTGAGGGCCACCGCCTGAGAATTATTTAAACACCATGCGAAGGGCAGGCAGAAAGTCGCGGATTGCAGGGCCAGAAATCCAACCCCGACCTGTGGTTGTCGGCGATGACCGGCGATGACCGGCGGAAATCGCAGGACATGCAAAATGGGAAAATGGGCCTAGGCCCTCGGCCAACGTTTTCCTGCGTGCCGAGTCAGCTCATCGAAGACGGCTTCAAATTCACAGAATCCGCGGCCCTTTTGGGCCGCGCACAACGTCGGCAGATACCTGCTCGTAAGTATTCCTCCAATGACAGCAGGCCGAAAGGCAATCAGCATGGAAGTCTGGGAGTCTGGGTCGACTATTCGTCCTGGATGCCCCCGTCCGCAGCCCCGGAGCGCGCCGACAAACACACGGGATTGGCTGTCATTGTCCCCATATCGGACCGCGGTTTGCATCTTTGAACGGCCTGGGTCGGCCCTGGGCTGCCTGATACGGCCAAGCGCTTTGGCGTGGGCCATGCGACCTTCTTAGCATCGAAACCCCCACCACGCGCGCGCATCTCCAAGAGCTCACATGCACGACAGAGCGAGACAAAACCCCAAAGCTTTCCGCTGTTGTTAGTGCTGGCTTCTGACCACTTTTGATCATCCCCCTTTCAGACCGCTGCCTGCGATCAGAAACTCGTGCAAAGAGCTCTTTACAACTGCATTTCCGTCACATCTTCACCACTGTCCTCTGACGCCCACGTTGACACTGACGCCTTTACCACTCCGAAATCGCCGTCCGCCTTGAAGAGACGACCGCTTACCCGATCGCCCCCCATGGCTGCGCAAGACCTTCCCATGGATCTCCCGATTATTGACCTCGATGTCTTCCTGAACGAGCCGCGCGACTCGCCTGCCGTTCGCGAAGAGTGCGCAAAAGCCGCCACCGCCCTCATCACCTATGGCGCTCTCGTGCTGCACGACTCTCGCGTCGCCGAATCCGACAACACCACATTCCTTGACCTTCTCGAGGACTACTTCGCACAACCCGCCGAAGACCTTAAGAAGGACGAGCGCCCAGAGCTCAGCTACCAGATCGGCGTGACCCTCGAGAACACGGAGAAGCCCAAGTGCGCTGTCGACGAACCCTGTCTGCAGATTATTCAGCGCCTTGCCCCTTCCGAGCGCCCTCTCGACATTGGCGGCCACGAACCGGACCCCAAGTGTCGCTTCTTTTGGCGCATGGCCGAGAACCCGCCCTATGAGACCGAGTTCCCCGGGCTCAACGCGCCCAACGTCGTCCCGGAAGCCCCGCACATCCGCGAGCGTTGGCCGCCGGCCATGGACAAGTGGGGGACGTCGATGAAGCAGGCAGTCACCGGCCTCTCCAAGATGGCGGCTGTTGGTCTGGGCCTGCCCGCCGACACTTTCAGCGACGCCGCCAAGTACGGACCTCACCTCCTGGCACCGACGGCTTCGGATCTGGTCAAGTACGGCAAGCAGGACACCATTCTGGCCGGCTTCCACACGGACCTCAACTTCCTCACCATTCATGGCCGTTCGCGGTACCCCGGCCTGCACATCTGGGCGCGCAACACGGGCAAGAAGATTTCCGTCAAGATCCCCGAGGGCAACTACCTCTTGGTCCAGGCCGGAAAGCAGTTGGAGCACCTGACGGGAGGTCTCATCAAGGCGGGCTTCCACGAGGTCGTGGTCAACGAGAAGACACTTGACGTGATTGAGCGCCGCAAGACCCAATTCCCGGACCGTCCGCTCGTCCGCATCTCGTCAACGTTCTTCTTCCACCTGTCATCCGACTTCGATATCACACCGATCCCCCAGCTGGCGGAGCAGGCGCAAAAGGTCCGGGCTGAGCAGTTCAACCTGGGTAAGGACGAAGGCGAGGAGGTGGTGTATAAGCCCATGAAGGTGGGAAACCAAGTGCAAGAGTAAGTTATACCATCCCGGTTAATATTTACCGTTGAACTCTGGAAGCTGACCTTATTTTCCTTCTCCTCTAGAGAGCTCAAGCACATTGCCCTGATGACATGATGAACAAAAAAAAACCGCTGTATTAATGTAGTACTTTTAATAGTATTTTCCTTTTTTTAACAAGACTGTGTATTTTCCCTTAAGCCTTGTAGAACTCCTCGCCTTCGGCGACGTCCACCTTCTCTCTAGCAACCCTGTCGACGGCTGCCTTGGGGTCTTCATCGCCGTCCAGATGGTCGACCCACGATGTCGCGAAGGCGTCGTTCTCGGCGATGAGAGCGGCGACCTCGGCAACGGATTCTCTGCTCGACGAGCCCTTGACGCCCTTTGTCCTGCCGAACTCGACGTTGCCGGCGGGCGCCTCGGTCAGCGCGCCCGGGCGCAGGCTGACGCCGGAGAAATCGGCGCGCTTCTTAGACTCCTGCCAAAGGACCTCGTCGGCGGCAACCTTGGCCTGGAAGTAGTTGGCAAGCTTCTTGTTGCCCTCCTGGGCGTCCTGCCAGGCCTGGTCAGACCACCAGGTGGGCTTGGTCCGTCGGGAGCTGAGGTAGGAGACGAGGATGAACTTCTTGATTGAGGGGGTCGCGACGGCGGCCTTGACGAAGTAGATGGCGGCGTCGCGGTCGATGGTGAACGTCTGGGACGAGGTGTCAATCAATCTGAATAGATAGCTCCTAAAGGATATGGGATTTCGTGTCTCGGACTCACTCTCTCAGGGTTTCCCTTTCCACCGGCACCTATGACGAGTCTGTCAGCATCCGCTCCATCTGCCAAACTTGGAAGATCGTCCGTTCCAAGCTTCATGACTCGCGCGAGGGAGAGAAGGGGGGGGGGACCCGGAGGGGGAGGGATCAAAGATGACGATGACGGAAGGCAACGGCAGAAAGCAAAAGGCAACAAGAACAAAAAAAGGGCATCGCGACTCACCTGCGCTCCAGACGATGGTGTCGGGCTTCACCTCGTCGAGGATGGCCTGGGCCTTGGCCTGGTCGGAGACGTCCTCGATGCTGCGGACGCGCACGTTGAGCTTGCCGGCCTGGCCGGCGCCGAGCTTCTCGATGGCGGGGACCTGCTCCTGGGCGCGGATGACGCTCGTGACGGTCCACGACTTCTTGAGGAGGAGCGGGGTGAGGAACTGCGAGACCTTGCCGTGGCCGCCGAGGATGAGGACGTGTCTGCTCATGTTGGATGTGTGTGTGTGTGTGTTTGAGAGTGGTGATGCTGTAGATCTTCTCACGTGTGTAGTAGGTAGGAGGCTGCTTTCTTGAGATTTTGAATTCCTCAATCCCCCAAACGGCGTGGCGGACGGCCGAGTCAAATAGTTTCGGAGAACCGATCACACCACACGGCTTTGGAATTTACAAACCTGCTTCCCCGCCGCTCCGCGGGCCCCCCTCCCTCCTCCCTGTCCCCCGCTCGTCGGGACGGCGTTAAAGACGGATAGAATGGGGGGTTCAGCTCGAAAGAGACGTAAGGGAACACGGGCTGCCCGATGTGCCGATGTGGACTCACCCGTCCTCTGCCCCGCGAACGACGAATGTTCGGGGTCCCCATCACGTCAGCGCAGCGTCAATGACGTCGCTCCCGCGAGTCTATTTCGCTGTAAGTGGGGCCAAACCCCCTTCCTAAACGCCGATAAACCACCTTGGGAGCTGGAGGGGGCACTCACTCGCTCAATTGAGTCTTGAGTGGGTTTTCCTATGTTTGTCATGTACCAATTACTCAGCCCGCCCCCCGTCGTCAGTTCTTGTCAATATGTCGTGCTCTTTTTATTTCTCTACTTATTTTGTCTTTTTATTTCATTTACGGATAACTGGGGATGCGATACCTTGGGTGCTGACGTTTGAATGCCTGCGTGGCCGCTGTCGGTGACATAACCCCCTGTCGTGCGCGGTGAGTTCTTGAACTCACCTAAAGTGCCAAGTCCAAATGACAATGTTATTTCTCCTTGCCTCAACTTCTCTTGTAGCATGGCCTTGATCGGACAGCAGGCTCTTAAAGACTTGATGCGGTGTACTCTGTGCTCCATACCTAGGAAGAGAGAAGAAGAACCCGCATCATTGTACGGATAGTGCTGCCCCACCTACCGGCATCCTACCTAATATTTAGCGCCTTCTTACAGAATGTGGCTACCTATGTAGGGCTGAGGGGGAAACACCCGTGTTCACTATACTGCGTAATATCATCCAGCCTGGCACGGCCGGAGCCAGTGGAAACATCGGGTAGGTACCAGCCAGACCATAACCAACATCGAGAGAGAGCCAGATTGACCGGATACCCTCAATGCAAATGTGAAAAGTGACGTTTCTTGGGAGAAGGTGGAAGCCCGGGCGGGATCCGGTGGGGGACGGGGATGAGAGGGGATGGCAGCGGCAGCCCGCCAACACCGACCGCCTCATGACACCCCGGCGACGGTTCATGCAGGTGTGGCTGTTGGCCTGTTGGTCGGCAGCACGGATACCCGACCTGCAAACGTTGCCCATCCCCCCCGGGCCTTTGCCTTCCAACACAACAGCCAGGTCTGCGATTCCGGATACTGCTGTTCCAGCGAAACTTGGATGGTAGGGATGGGTTTCAAAAGTCGGTGATGAGCGTGCCGAGATCCGTCCTTTCGACATAAGCGGCGCAGTGGCCAAGACCTAAACCTGTCCCATTTGGTCGGCGGATCTTGGGGCTTTGGTGTCGTCGAAAGGCTTTGGTTGCTTGATCAGTACCATCTGTTCATCAGGGTGATTTGATTGTGTGTATCCGTACGGAGTAGGGCGACTAGGAAGGTAATTACCCGTAAGTGGATACAAGTAAGCTGCGATTGAAAATGACCACAGTGTCATTGGTTCCTCGGGTCCGTTGTCGGCATTTGATTTACCAGGATCGCGGAGCACGTGACGCTGATCAAGTCCCAGGAAAAAAGATGTTTGATCGTTGTAGCTTTTCATGCTACCACCCCAAACACAGTTCCTAAGACATGGCGATGGCGCACAGAGCAGTATGTGATTCTCCATTCTCTTTGGTTGTCTGAAGACTAACTCGCGCAGGTCGCGGCCGCCCCGTGGGCTCGATCGCTCAGCCGGGCATGCAGTCGCATCCCGATATGGAGTCAGCGCCTCCCACTCACCTCATTCTACCAGCCCCCATACCGCCGGTTGATGGCGACTTCCGACCGACGATCTTTCTCGCTTTCCCGAGTTACACAGTCCCCTCTCGCGGGAGCCCCGGCCGAGAGGAAGGCACCGCAGACGTTGACGGAAAAGATTGTGCAGCGCCATGCTGTCGGTCTTCCGGATGGAAAGGTCGTTCGGAGCGGCGACTACGTACAGGTCGAGCCCTCCCGATGCATGTCTCATGACAACACCTGGCCTATCGCCAAGAAGTTTATGTCAATGGGCGCAACTCGGATCAAGAACCCATCGCAACTGGTTTTCGCTCTCGATCACGACGTGCAGAACAAGAGCGAGTCCAACCTGAAGAAGTACGAACAGGCACGTAGTCCATGCTCAACAGCCACCGCAGACCTCACGTTGCCTAACACTCTGCACAGATTGAGGCATTCGCCAAGGCGCACGGCGTTCCTTTCTTCCCCGCCGGCTACTCGATCGGTCACCAAGTCATGGTAAACATGTTCCCAACGATTCGAACGGCGGATCGTTCTGCTAATACAACGTCAGGTCGAAGAGCTGTTTGTCTGGCCAGGCCAAATGTGCGTGGCATCGGATTCCCATAGCAACATGTACGGTGCGCTTGCGAATTATGGTTCAGCTGTTGTCAGAGCAGACGCAGCAGGGATCTGGGTTACCGGAAAGAGTTGGTTTCAGGTCCCTCCCGTTGCGAAGGTAACCTTCACTGGGACGTTGCCTCCAGGTGTCACTGGAAAAGACGTTATCGTGGCGTTGTGTGGGTTATTCCAGAGCGATGTCCTGAACCACGCGGTTGAGTTTACCGGCTCCGAGGAGACAATGGCCAGTATCTCGATTGACAATAGATTGACCATCAGCAACATGTCCACCGAATGGTCTGCCTTGGCAGCGATGGTAAGGCTTCCCAGGAAGGAAGGAAAAACCCCTCGAATTGAAGCATGAGCTTACCCGACATTCAAACAGTTCCCCATGGACCAGACTCTGAAGCGCTGGCTACGGTTTAAGGCCACAGAGGCAGCCATGTTCCCGGACCGGACAACCAAAGAGCGGATTACTCATGAAAAGATTGACGAGCTTTACGCCAACCCTGTTCAGTCTGACCCCGGAGCTCACTACGCCAAGCAACTCTACCTCAACCTCTCGACTCTTTCGCCTTACATCTCGGGCCCCAACTCTGTCAAAATCTCAACGCCACTGAGCGACCTTGCTCCCGAGAAAATCAAGGTGGACAAGGCATACATTGTGTCTTGTACCAATTCCCGCGCTTCCGATCTCGCTGCAGCAGCCAAGGTCTTCCAAGACGCGGCGAAGGCCAATGGTGGCAAGATCCCCAAAATCGCCGAGGGCGTCAAGCTTTATGTTGCAGCAGCCTCGACTCGCGAGCAGGAGATTGCCGAAGACGAGGGTAGCTGGCAGACCCTACTTGAGGCTGGGAGCATCCCGCTTCCGGCTTCCTGCGGACCCTGCATTGGACTGGGCACCGGCCTGTTAGAGGACGGCGAAGTGGGAATATCGGCCTCGAACCGGAACTTCAAGGGGCGCATGGGGTCTCGCAATGCTCTTGCCTATCTTGCCAGCCCCGAGGTCGTGGCTGCTAGCGCGCTCAGCGGCGTCATCTCGGGCACGGGTGTGTATGAGGTCCCGGAAAACTACGCTGGCGTGGAGTTTGGCTACGGCACTGGTGCACCAGCGACCACGGAAAGCCAGCTCGGCAATGTCTTGGAACAGCTTGAATCTCTCATCGACCGGGCCGAGTCTTCCGTAGGCAACAGCGACGCAGAGACCACCACTACTCCGATCCTTCCAGGCTTTCCTGAGAAGATTAGCGGCGAGATCGTATTCTGCGATGCTGACAACCTCGACACCGACAACATTTACCCAGGGAAGTCTGCTACAAGCTCGGGAAGAAGGTTCGCTGCTAACTAGCAAGGTACAGGAAAGTACACATACCAGGACGACATTACGACGGAGGGCATGGCCGAGGTCTGCATGTCCAACTATGATTCGAAATTCAAAGTAATCACCAAACCCAACGATATCCTCGTCTCTGGATTCAACTTTGGCTGTGGATCGTCGAGAGAGCAAGCCGCGACTTCGATCCTGGCCAAGCAGATCCCACTCGTTGTGGCAGGTAGCTTTGGAAGCATCTTCTCCCGCAACAGCGTCAACAACGCGCTGCTGGGCTTGGAAGTCCCCCGTCTTATTGAGCGCCTACGCGCCACATTCGGCTCGGACAAAGTGCTCACACGTCGAACTCAGTGGACACTGACGTGGGATGTGGCGCGGAGCGTTGTCCAGGTGCAAGAGGGCGAGGGTGGGGATTGCTGGGAGGAAAAGGTTGGCGAGTTCCCAGCAAATCTGCAGGAGATCGTCGCAAAGGGCGGCTTGACCAAGTGGATTCAGAATGAAATCGAAAAGGCAGAGGCGTAGATCCTTGTTGGTAAAAAAAGGTAAACAGCTCAGCCTTCCCAAACGGCCTTTGACAAAGCCCGCCTGGCAGCCGTTCCGGTAAGACTTGCAGAACGGGCTGCGCGACGGCCGACCCGCGAGACACAGCAGGGCCGCTCACCTACGCGGTCAAATTAGGGTAGGGAAGCGGACTGCAAAGAAAAGAAAAGCAAAGAGAAGAAAAGAAAGGAAAGGAAAGGGAAAGGACAAACAGCAAAAGTAAAGGCAGGCAGTTGTCGAATTAGAGGATAGAAGCACCCCAAAAAGGCTTTTGGAGATGGAACACATGGGCGCGGCTCTGGCTGGGATAGCAGAAACTTCCAGATGTCTGTACTATCTATCTTCCGCCTTCAGAATACAATGGCCTCTTCGAGCGCGTGTATTATACTGTCGTAGAGCTTGTCTACAGCTTCAGACGAGCCGTCGCTCCCCGTCCAAATCACACCGTCCCGTAGGGGAAACAAAATTTGGCGTAGGCTTTCGGCGAGCGGCTTGAGGGAACGGAACTCGGGGGTGAATTCATCCAAGATACTTTGAAAGTTATCCCGATCCATGTCAAGAGACTTGCGTACCGCCAACTCTGCCCAGTCGCCGTTGCTCCATTGCCGGAGCTTGCTCGTGGCTGGGGGGTTCTCCTCGTGGTTCGTTATGATTGCCCACAGGAAAACGTAAAGGAAGGACTCCAAGTCGTGCCGGTAAGTGTGGTATTCACCCTTCAGAACGCCGATAGCCATGAATGGTCTGGTGCCGGTAATCCCGAGCTCTGTTCCTGCTTCTTCGGCGAGTTCCACTGCTGAATCGAGGTCTATCAGGATCCCCCGGGGCTTTCCTCCATCCTGGCCATCCAGAATGATCATGTTGCCCGGGGACACATCTTGGTGGAGAATTTTGGCGTCACAAAAGAGTGATCGGTGACACTTGACAGCATCACGAAATACTCGAAGCAACTCTGCGTTAGACTGAAAAGTGCAAAGGGATCGGCCGACGGGAGAAGTAACGATGCAGGCAAGGATGCGATTTTGAAAGAAATGGCGGGTTTCTTCCGTACAGTCGACGAGTCCGTTAGCGCTGCAAGCGCCATGCCGTCGTTGCTCATCCACACTTGCACGTCTCTCGGGCGAGTGTGCCCTATCAAACTTTCTATGTGTCCCCCATCGGAGACTTCGACGCAGATTCGCCGTACTCTCGAGTTCCTTGTAGTGGTCCAGGGAGATGGCGCCCCAGACGCGTCTCTCCTGGACCAGCTTCAGAAGCTCGTCCTCCGGACGCTGTCTGGCCCAACGCCATTTGAACTTCAAGACGTAATCCCATCGATTCGAGCCAGGCGTTCTCGCCCGGTAGCAAGTCGTTCCTGTGCCAAAAAGGCTCTCCCGCGACGCGACTGGTTGGCTTTCGAGGTAGAGCTTTCCCAGGGAGGGCATCGCCTCGCTGTCAAGGACAATGCAGCTGCCGCCCTCATCCGTCTCGATGAGGTTGTTTTTCCCCAGGTCCTGGTCTGTCATCCACTGATAGCTGACAATGACGGAGAAAAATTGGATGAAGTCTTTTTGGACATGGAATACGTCGCTACAATAGAAGCCGGACCGATCAAAGGCCCAGAGTTCGATCAGTGAACCGCGGATGTAGAAGCCGTGCAAGAAGAGCCGTGTAGGCTGGCTGGCGAAGACCTGTTGTGCGGACTGGCAGAGGTGTAACAGTCCGTCCTGATAACAAACGCAGCAACCATGGCGGTAAAACTGGCCGACAACCTGAACATGGTCCCATCTTGTCGGTGCGTTGGAGGCCGGGGAGGTGGGCGTGGCCAAGAGGAGACGCGCACTTTGGTGCTTGGGGGTTATTTCGCCGCTCGATATGTGCCAGGAGCCTCGGGCGCCTTCAAGCTCCCGCGACGCATGGTTGGAGAACCATTGCAGGAAGTTTTCGGGTGATGGGGCGGCCGATGGGATTGCGCAGCGGCCACCAACTCCTCCTCTGGCTCTCTGGATTTCCAATGGAGCATTTTGACGAGCGTACTGGAAGTTGCCGAAGTATTTCTTGACGAATCCGCTCATGGGGCCGTGCATGCGGCCGTCGATGTTTTCAAGGAGTTCTTGGTCGTCCATCGCGGAGGCCGGTGGAGCTGGCGGACGATCTCCCGCCGGGTGATTCTCCATGGTCAGGAGTGCGAATGGTGGGCGGACGGTTGAGCATGAGGACTTCCCAGGTGCGCGCTCGAGTTGCGACCTCAAATGCTGCCCTCGGAAGTTGTTGTAGTCAACGAGACCAAGTTCATTCCAGCGAGGGGAAGGCGTGACTTTGGAATTGATTCGGCAGTGCAGACTGCCCCATCACAAAATAGTCATGTATAAAGCGAGGAGGGCGGCTGCATGGCATTGGAATCAATCACCAAAGAAGGGAAGGGGAGTGGGGTGTCGTAATGGCAACGGCGGATAAATCATCATCTATCATCTATCAACTGTCATCTTCATTACCCGGCAATCTGTGATTCGATTAGCAGAACCAGTGGCGACCAATCGATGGTGTCCTCCCCACGGCGAGTGGCCTACAGTCGTCGTTCTCAGCCGAGTCCTGCTGTCTCGTTTCTAAGCGACGTCTGCAGCGCAAATTCGGGGTCAAGCTTCAGCGCGAGGATGATACGGATTAGACAACTTAGGTGGACCGGGTATGAACTTCGCTCGAAGCGCGGCACAATCATGTTCCCGGACGGGACCCGTAGGCGCGGGCGGACGACGTGCAAACACTGCAAGCAAATTGCAACAGCCACCCCCGACGAGAGTGATGTAAAGTAAGAGTTCGATCGCCGGGGACCGGTCGTCTTTGCGGACTGCGGGTTGCGGGTTCCGACCACGGGGATCATGCAAGTTTCCGAAGTGAGATCGTTTGACAGGTGAACCGGGATCGGTGTCCGTATGCGGCAGACGAAGCAGTAGCGTTCGAGGGAGGAGGGGTGTACGGCCTTTCTCTGGAATGAAAAGGTCAATCAATGTTCGGCTTCACAGGTCCCTCCCTAACTCATTGTCCGATAGACGAGGGAGGGAATGCGGACGCCAATGGTTCTTCCGAGGGGCCAAAGAAACGGCCGGACTATTTGGCAACATTGGTGGGAGCTGAAGGATGAACCTTGGAAGAGGGGGGGGGGGGGGCCGCTTTTGGTCGAAAGGGCGGGAGAGACGTGGGACGACGTAGGAGTCGATGGTTTCATTGGTCTGAAGAATATCAAGTCAAACGTTCCACGTCTGGCACGGTCTGGCAGCAACCCTGCGAGGGGGGGGGGCACCGCGAAATCAACGATTATTGTATAAGTTTACTTACTTACCCATACTATGTACACTCTTGCATGTGTGCAGTGTACTTCCACTGTACTTTGTTCCACGGTGATGGGACAACGGAGCCGCGCTTGAGCCTCCAAGTGGCGTGCAGGGATCAATACCATTGTGAGACGGGCCGCGGCCCCTGTAGATCCCTGCGATGCCTCTTGTGCCCACTTGTGTGCCATCTTGTCCCTCTTTTGGTGTGCTGTGTGTGTGTGTTGTCCCAGCTCTGCGTCACGTCAGCCCAAACTGTCCCCTCCCCCACACCCCCCGTAAGGTTTCTTGCAGCATGTGGGAAAAGAGATCTTGAAGCACCGAGGGAGTGTGAGAGTGAGAGAGAGCGAGCATGTACATCCACCTCAGGCGATTGCCCGAGAGATGGGAGGTCCTGGGGAGGGAGGAGGGGGCTAGGTACGTGGCCACATATTGTTTAAAGATGTGACCCGTCCTCGTTTTCACTGGCATTGGGACACGGGAGAGAGCCGCCAATCTTTGTTCCGGGACCGACATTGTGTGACGTTTATTACTTGTTTAATCTGTATTGTTTGAACCAGACCCGACATTGACAGATCCTCCGGGCTTGGCGGACGAAGACGGGTGAAAAGGATTCTTGAGCTCGACCCGTCTCAACCGGCGAGTCTATCTTCAGAGGATGCCTCTCTGATCCGGCTTCATTACACAAACGAACATACGACTGAGATACCCCCCCCAACCGTACGACGACACGACACCAACGGCCGGCCGCACACATAACTATCTGCTCAACACCATTCCACGGAAATCGATCGCCAGGCGCGTCCAACTACGAAAAATACTACGCCATGGCCGGCCTTCAACCCGGGGCTGGCACCCCTCTCGGCGCCTCTAGCAGCGCGCCTCTCCCGGGACCTGTCCTCGGCGGTCGAACGGGCACTGGGACGGGGCCACCAAACACACTCAGAGGAGCGACGGGGGCACAGTCGACAGGTCCGAGGCGGGCGGCACCAACCGGCCCATTGCTGCCATTATCATCATCGTCTGCGCCGCCGGCGAGGCAAAACACGCCGACAGCCTCACCGAGACCGACGCTATCACCACCACCACCACCACCACAACCACCCGTGCCCTTGAGCTCCGACCGCCCTCTCACGACGTTCGTCATCTCGTCGATAACAAACGCAACATCAACACCACTACCAGATGCGCCAGCACCACCACCACCACCCTCGGCAACTTCCCTTCCGGTGGTGGTGCTACCCAGCTCCCCGCCGGCCGCTCTGACGCCGTCACCGACGCCGTCTTTCATCCCGCCACCCCCGCCGGCCATTCCGGAAAGCAGCCCGCCACTGACGCCGACGCCAACGCCGACGCCGACGCCCTTACCCGGCGGCATCGCCTCGCCGAGCCAGGCCGAGACATCGGGCGGCGGCAACGTCGTCAAGCTGATGCCCGCGCTGCCCATCGCGCTGGGCTCCGTCGGCGGCGTGTTCATCTTCGGGCTCATCATCGGCGTGCTGTACCGCAAGGGCCGGTGGCCGTTCCACAGGCGGCGCCACTTTGCGGAGATTGACGAGCTCGAGGTCGAGAGGCAGCAGGAGCTCGAGAGGCAGAACAAGATGAAGTGGGATCCCCGGGTCACGAGGGCGTACCGGACGCAGGACGCGGGCGTCAACTTCTGACGAGGGGGCGGGGACGGGGGCGGGG
>PUHP01000307.1:0-14825 GCA_006783085.1 Colletotrichum shisoi
ACATTATTTTAAATTTAGTAAACTATGAATAGTTATTGTAAATAATCATTATAATTTATAAGAAGACTTACTATTACTAAGATTAGAATTCTAATCTAACATCTATAGTAGTATAGTTAATATTAAGGAAAATAAAGAATCTAGCTAGCTAGCTAAAGCTATTTATAAAGCTAGATAATAATACCTCTACTTAATACCTCTTTTTTATAAAGGTAAAAAAAGGCTTCAGTAAGTAGGTATATAACCTAGCTACTACCTAGTATAAGCTAGAGCTCCTATAGGCCTAAGTTACTAATACTATAGTAAGGAAAAGAAAGGTAGTCTAAATTAACCTAAATACTAAGTTTACTAATGTTAAAGATATCTAGAAGGCTTAGATTAAGGCTAGTAAAAAAGAGGATATTATAGATAAATCTAGTAAGGCTAATTTACCTAGTAAGGCTAAAAGCCATATTGTAGTAGCATCTAGGCAAAGTTAATAATTAATTGAATATACTGGTGTTGGTGGGAATGCCCTTGTTGAAAGTTCGGGTGTAATTGTGTGTATTGATCTGTGTGTTGTCTCCGGAGCAACTCCTGCCCCCCCTATGTCCTTGGTCTATGTG
Source organism: Colletotrichum shisoi (assembly GCA_006783085.1). Classification (NCBI taxonomy): domain Eukaryota; kingdom Fungi; phylum Ascomycota; class Sordariomycetes; order Glomerellales; family Glomerellaceae; genus Colletotrichum; species Colletotrichum shisoi. Next base: position 606 of record PUHP01000307.1, read on the forward strand.
GGTATGTCCCTCAACACTGAAAACCCCACTTTTAGGTGGCCAGATCCATCCTGTCAATGTTTCCGACATTTCCCGAGCGAGGCTGTGCATGTACCCTCAGGCCACACCCAATGGATCATTCCCTTCGCCGTCCAGTTGATCCCCTCCGGCCTCCTTCTTCTTGGGTCGATGTGGATCCGGGAGTCGCCCCGGTGGCTTTTCCTCAAGGACCACCGCAAAGAAGCCATGGAGAACCTGTGCTGGATTCGTCAGCTCGAACCCAACGACATCTACATTCAAGAGGAGATTGCCGCCATCGACAAGATCTATGAGACTCAAAAAGCCACTGTCGGAGTCGGATTCTGGCAGCCATTCCAGGCCTTGGCTGCCCGTCCGAAACTGCAGTGGCGATTGTTCCTAGGTTGCATGCTGTTCTTCTGGCAAAACGGAAGTGGTATCAACGCGATCAACTACTACTCCCCGACCATCGTCTCAGTGAGTACCGAGCGACCTCAACTTTCGCCTGTTGCAAATTCACTAACGCGTGCGCAGAGCATTGGAATCGACTCGAACACCGTCAATCTGATGACTGGCATTTTCGGTGTCATCAAGGCCATCATGACCTTCGTGTGGCTGCTTTTCCTCGTGGATCAGCTTGGAAGACGCAAACTCCTACTCATCGGTGCAGTAACTGGATCGATCTGCATGTGGGTTATCGGCGCATATGTATGCGTCGTTGAACCGACCAAGAACCCACAGGATCACTTGACAAGCAGCGGCTACGCGGCCATCGTCTTCTTCTACCTCTGGACGGCGGTTTACACTCCGACGTGGAACGGTACTCCTTGGGTTATCAACTCTGTAAGTCCTTTTATGCTACCTCGACGTGCTGTCGCAAGATTCCGTGTCTAATCCTCCCGCTTTCTAGGAATTCTTCGACCCGAACTTCCGCTCCCTTGCCGGCGGTGCGACAACAGCTAGCAACTGGCTGTTCAACTTTCTCGTTTCGCGTTTCACGGAACAGATGTTCGAAGCCATGGGCTATGGCGTCTACTTCTTCTTCGCATCACTGTCACTCCTGGCCTTCTTCTTCGCCTTCTTTCTCATTCCCGAGACCAGTGGAGTCCCGTTGGAGAAGATTGATAGGCTTTTCGAGATCAAGCCGGTGTGGAGGGCGAACGAGACATTGATGGCCCAGCTCAGAGAGGAGGAGGTTCAGTTCCGGACTGACGCCAAGAGCGACGCCACTCACAAAGAGCATACCGGCGGCGTCCAAGCCGGTACGGAAATGGACTCTAACTAGTTTTATCTCGTCGCAGATAGACTCAATCAGGAAAAGTGACATTACTCTTGAATGTCGCACGCAATATGAAGATTTTGGGAAAGCATCATCGAGACGCTTGTTAAACGGGTCGGGGATCGCAAACGCATAATCACCGACCATCTATCTTATCTGCATGTGAGCGTTTTGGTCATTGGCAATTGGTTTTGCTGGTCGATAGTTTGTTGTGGATGACCAAAGGGGCCGGCCAAGCGCCGGCCAAGCGGCAGCCAAGCACCGGCCAAGCACCGGCCAAGCACCGGCCCCACCCGGGACCAAACCTCCGTTCGTCTTCCGTTCAGTCGCAACAGCGTGTTTGCGCCGGTAGTATTTGTGGCTTCATTCATGCGGTACCTCGACTTTGAAATGATGATAAATGGCTTATTCCTTCTATGCTTGGTGTTTAATGCACTTGACGACGTAGTTGGCTGCCTATGTTGAATGATAAGCAGACGCAGTGTAACACTGCTCGACTAACCAACTGGCCCTAGGCAGCTGGCAAGACTCCTGCCATGATCAAGTCCCGAATCCATTTCCTTTGCTGTTGTTGCAGAGTCTTCCTCCGTCGACGTTTCCCATCAAATGACGCCGGAAGTTGATATGCCCTTCTCTTGTGGCCTCGTCTCGATGACTTTCTAAAATCCGGCAAGAAAGCACACCACAGACGTTTCTGAAAAACAAGAAATCCAATGCGCGGCATCTTTTAGAGAAGCCTAGTATCAAACATCTGAGACTACAGTTGCATTGGTTTTATCTCAAGCAGTAAAGTTGACAAAATGAAAGGTACAACTTTTTGTCTTGTGACCATCTAATCAACAAGCAGCGATAGACTATAGTCTTGATAATCCAATTCACAAACAGTTATCTGTCGGATTCATGAGCTAGTGGGCCTAGAGAATAAGTCTGTCACGATATACCACATGAACAACGGTTCTCATAAGAATGAAGGAGAGAGAAGGGGCGTAGAATGTCGCGACTACACAGCAAGCGTGGGCGCCGGGCAGAGGGAACTAGATGTATCGGCAAATTCATACTCAGCGTCCCATACTCAACGCGGGGGATACTCAATCGGGTGTTCCACATTCGGCCGGGTGACCTATATTGAACAAAAATCATGTTTTCTCACTACTTCCCCCCTCAACTCGCTCCGAAAGGCGGCGGGCTTCCCCGCACCACCCCCGCCTCCGCATCGTCAACCGCGAGCCGATCGACGCCACACGAACTAGTCATGAACACGGGGGAATCCCTCGGATCTCTGTGTGATTCGTGCGAAATCCACCCGTTGGACCGGCAACAATGTAGCTGGATGCCACCCCGGGCAGTCCGGCAACCGACGCTCAGCGCGAGAATAGAGGAATGCGACCCTGGCATCGCGGGGACTCGGCTGGGATAAGACCGATTTGACGATGCTGAAGGGTATTCAATCCTCTCCATCAGCCACTGACGCTTTCTGTTGCTGAGCGGGACCTTTGTCACTCGGGTTTCCCTCGTATTCGGCCAATCTAGCAGGGTCTCTGTCCACAGCTATCATACCACCCTCGTTCGCACCTGGAAGACCTCGGATCAATCAACTTCATCATGCGCGGTACCTGCGCTGCCGGTGTTCTCTGCACTCTACTTACTTCGGTGTTGGGGATGGCTGCGCGAGAAGAGGTTGGAGAGCTCGTGGGACGGAAGACGTGTATCGTCGCAGCCGGCGGGAGCAACACAACCGACGACGCGCCAGCTATTTTGGACGCATTCAAGAAGTGCGGTCAGCATGGAAGAGTCGTGTTTGGGCCCAAGACATACCACATTAGCTCGGCCTTGAACGTGACTTGGCTGGACGACGTTGAAATTGACCTCCAGGGAACTCTATTGGTACGTTACACCGTCATGCGCGCTCCCTAGCTCTTTGGAGCAATATGCATGTTGCGCCAAGCCAAACAATACCAAGACTTCTTTCATTTCTCTCCCTCCCTTTCTCGATTTGATGGTTATCTGCTGACACGAGACCTGTGGCAATCTGTTTTTCTGCAGTGGAGCACCGACATACCGTACTGGCTTGCCAACTCTTTGGACGTCGGATACCAGAACCAGTCTACCGCATTCATCCTCGGCGGGAACAACGTCCGTATCAATGGCCATGGCAAAGGCACCTTTGACGGCAACGGCGACTATTGGTATGAGTGGATTCAACAACAGCCGAACTCGTCCAACTACCCTGGCCGCCCGCATGCCATCACACTCAACGGGCTGAGAAACTCCGTTGTCAAGGGGGTGAACTTCTTGAGAAGTCAAATGTGGTAGGTTTCAGTTGAGAACAAGGCGAAGGGGGGGGCGTATTGTTTTGGCCCACTGACCTGAGGGCAGGACTATGTCCATCATCTACTCTCACAACGTGGTCCTTGACAGCATACTCGTGAACAACACTGGAAACCGCTTCCAAAGTTGTGAGTTCAAACACACACACACACCCCTCCGACCGAGGGTCACCCTCACGCGAATGTTTACCCGTGTGACTAACGAGGGCAGCCAACACGGACGGCGCCGACACGATCCGGTCGTCAGGCATCAGGTTCAACAACTGGACCGTCTACAGCGGAGACGACAGCATCTCCCTCAAGGCCAATAGCACCGACATCAGCATCACCAACTCCAAGTTCTACAATGGGCTTGGCATCGCCCTCGGGAGCATCGGGCAGTACAACGACCAGTTCGAGACGATCGAGAGGCTGAACGTCGAGAACTGCTTCTTCGACAACACGCTCCACGCCGTCAGTCCTCGCCCCAAATCTGCCGCCCCAAGACTAGTTCCTGCTAACCAAGACCCAAGGTCTACTTCAAGACTTGGACCGATGATCAAAACGGCTACCCTCCGAACGGCGGCGGCGGCGGTCTCGGCTGTGAGAAACCCCCCCTCCTCCCCCGCTGTCAAGACTCGAAGTCCCGTCTACCACGTCTTCGTTGGCTGACCTAAACCATCGACAGTCGCCTCGGATATGTCCTTCAAGAACCTCACTGTGTCAGGCATGCGTGGCGCCGCCTTCGCCATCTCCCAGTGCACCCGCTTCCGCGGCGCCCCCGGCGTAGGGAATTGCACCAACTCGCAGTTCCAGATCCGTGATGTCACCGTCCGCGGCATGACGGGCACGACCAAGTCCGCCCGCGTGGCCAGCCTCCAATGCAGCGCCGTCGCACCCTGTACCGACATTGGGCTCTTCGACGTCGACTTGCGCTTCTCGAACGGGACAGCCGCCGCGTCGTACTTGTGCGGCAACGCGGCAAGCCCGAGGGGTTTCGAGTGTACCGGCACGCCCTGTGTTGGAGGGAGCGCGACGGGGGAATGCTGAGCGAAAACGAGTTGTGAAGGGGGCTGTTTGGCTGGAGACAGAGAAGGAGAATGTCCAGTTGTGAAGTCACTAGTCGTCATTCACTCCACGTTGCGAGAGGAACTCATGCTCCGGCGAACCCGGGGGGGGCAGAAACGCGGCGTAACAAACCACCGCATGGGACAGAAATCCCGCACGATAGATAGAACCCACGTTGGATCGTTGTCCCTTTCGAAGAATCGGTCAATTGAAACCGGTAGTCATGAAAGAACTGAAATGGGCTGCCTGCTCTGACTCAACGCCCTGTTCAACAAACAAGTCTGGACTCTGGAGACTTACTTCGCCGCAACCTTCGGTAAAAGTCGCATGAACTCTCTCCTTCGTAAACAAAGCATCGGTAATTCCCTCCCATCGTCGACAACACGCCTTCCTAATTTAGCTCTCAATCATCCTCTATAAATCTCGAGCCAATGCGAGGAATGGTATGACAGGCAACCCATCTCTACTGCCGCCCACGCAGCATGACTGACTCGTGCGGAGTGGGTTGTCTCATGTCGACCCGGAACTATCGCGAGGCCTCGATCTCTTCTCCTGATCACCGCCAAGCACGATGCTCCCGTGTGCTCTGGCCTGGAAATTGAGTTTCAATATGGAGAGCTTGGGACTTTGCATACCTCTGTACGGATACTGAGTACGGATACGTTGAAACAAGCGCGGTGGGATTGTCCTTTTCGCAGTACTGACTCGTAATTCGGTGGAGTGGTCGACTAGGGGGGGGGGGTCACACCACATACAAGTACTTTTCGTCGCCGGACACTCCCTGACCGGGACGGAACGCGGAAGCGTGAACTTACTCCCCCCCTTCCTGAGGGCTTCAGGGCTTATTTGTTTACAAGCAACCAAAGAGTGGAAACAGAAGAGGGACCTCCAAAGTCTAGACTCTCAGGGGACTACGCCATCTCGTCGGACTAGGCGTTGCCGCTAGGCAGCTTGCGGGCTGTGAGGCCGGTTCCCACACCCCGCAACGCCTCCTCACGTTTACCTAACAGCCACAACGTTGGAATCAAGGAGTTTATGGACGAAATGAACTTGAGAGATTTCTTGCCGGCTGCTGGTACTGGTGTACATGGGGCAGTTGTCTTGATGTTTTCAAGGTTGCAGTGTTGCTTAATTCAAGCCATCCCTTCCTCGGCCGAGAGGTTGCCACTCACCATGTCGAGGAACCCAGGTGGGCATAGTACGACTTTGTTATAAGGCTTATTTGGAGAGCGCATAGCTGCAGCGTTGCACTCAGTGGTGCCTAGTCGTAGGGTTTAAGGAGACACCGCTTAGACATAAATTTCCCTTCCCCCTTTAACCACCTCCGATCTTACTCTACCCTATTGCGAGAGACTCGCAAGACTGTCAGAATTCAGTCGGTGCCTGAACACTCTGGAATCACAGGGGCCGTCGATCGATGGGAAAAGGAGATGGATTTCCATCAATGAGTTGACGGATCCACCAGCAGCATCATGGCAATCAAAGGGGAGGGGGGGGTTTTGGCGCAATGCCAAGACACGGGAGATGCTGTTTCTCATGGGCAATCCGACCAATCTACTATCGAGAAGTTGTCAACAAAGTGCGGTGAGGTGCGTGGCATCATTAAGGGTTGCTGCGCCAAGAGTCTCAATGGGGCTTTAGTCTCGACGCACATTGCTTGACTCGAGGCTCTTGGCATTGTCCGTCCAATTTCACCAAGTGTGCAAAGAGTTGGAGAGAGACTGAACTAGCCTAGCAGTAACACCGAACCCCCCCCCGTCTCTTCGTCTCCATAATAGACGGAGAAAAGCACCGAATCCATACCGTGGTGCCGGAGACCTCCACGTCGCGCCCGGTAGCTGATAATGATCTACCGAGACAGACGAAGGACAGAAGAAAGAAAAAAGTCCCGGAAATGACCCTGCCTGTCTGCCGGTCTGCCTATATGTCTCTCCGTCTCGTTCTGCACCTGAAGAAACCTTGTGATGTGTTCGGTGTTGGGCATAACACTTATACTGTGTTTTTTAAACCGTGTTTTTCTTCATATTGTGTACCTGTGCGACCTTAAGAGGGACCGCCTTGCAACGCACCTCGGTCTCGTTCTGCACCCATGTTCATGTTCACACACGCGGGGTGTCGCGGTCTCGGTACTTATCCCCGGCTCCTGGACTCTGCTGTGGTCTACTATGGTAGTTAATTCCCCCGAGACGCCAAAAAGAAGCCTGCGGCCTGTCCGCCACACGGACATGCATGCGACCAAAGCAAGCTACTGTTTAGGCTTAAATTTATGTCTCCTGGCGCGCATGCAGGCTGGGGATATTCTGCTCGCCTTGTGATCCCACCATCGGCCAGCATCATCCACGTTGCTCGGCCGCTCGGCCGCTCTCCCCAATCCCTCTGATATCAGATAACCCCGGGGCCCTGCTTGCTTGATAATGTGCTTTTCTCCAAGAGACGTCCACCTGCCCATTTCGGGCGTTGTTTCGACCACACACACGCCGCCCTCATCGAGACGCTTTCCTCTTGGAGACCGTTGCCGGCTTACACCACCTTCTCGGCCAGGCTCCCTTTGGGCGATTCGCCGCGGTGTGCGACGCCGCCCCTCCCTTGCTATCTACTGTACTGTATCTCTGCTACTAGGCCCTCAAGACCTGCCAGACCTACCATGCCAGGACTGGTTCTGGCCTCTGCAACTGGTAGCGGGTAAATTGCCAGCCTAGTTTTGGTATTTCGCTAGTCTCTAACCTAATCTGGAAGGTAGCTACTATAGCTACTACAGCTACTTCTTAGTTATTAAAAGGGATGGTCTTGGCCTATCCCGACCTGGAGCGCAGCGCAGGAAGTAGGGTAGGATAGACTATTCCAACCCTCCCCAGCGGAGCCGTTTTAAAACTAAGTTTATAACTATTTTAATTATAACTAAAAGGGCGTTTTTTTGCATACTACACTAAGTAGGTTGTAAATAGATGTGTTGTGGTGAAGGTAGCTGTCTTCCTAAATAGGTTAGAGACTGGTAAAATACTAGATGAGGGCTGGTAATTTACCGGCTACCCTGCAACTAGCGCGCGATGCACCCAGCTTCGCCCAAACCTGGCGGTACTTGGGACGTGGGGCCCACGAAAATGGATCCAGGCTGTCGAATGAGAGGAGGATCGGGACTTTTAGAGACCGCTTTTCCATCTATGAGCGAGAGACGCCAGACTTCAACGGGGGGGACAAGGGCAGCAGGCTCTATCACATTTGTCTATCTATCCGTGCCTAGGACTAAGTCGAGCTGCTGTTTTTCGTATCCACACCCAGCGATACGCACACAGGGAAGAGGGGCTGTGCTCTCCAGAGCTTGCTTCATTGCTGTGTCCCCCTTACCCGGTTGTGTTGGGTAGATTATCTGCCAAGCCGTACAAGTGCAGAACGGCCTAGCCGTCATGTGCCCTCATTGGCATGCAGCAGCGGGATATTCACGACGGTATCCGCCACGCACGAGGGCAGCAGGCGGGGTGACCTTACTTTGCCGTCCGTCGCCCCCAGAAGTCGAGTACCTCGGTACTGTGATGGCAGGGGCCTGCAGACTACCGACTTTGTGAGGGACTTCCACAAGCCGCATCACTTATCAAGAAGATGTACAAAAATGTAAAATAAAGAAGAGATTAGTAATAAAAAAAAACCCGGCGTCGGCGTCTACACCGACACTGGAGGCGTTGGATACTGCTTAGTCGGAACTATGAGACGATGTACAGTGACAGTCCCTCTCCGACGAACCCCGGAGAAGAACCCCGGACCTTACCCAGGGTCAGGAAGGACTACCAAACCCTCCTCCCACAAAGGCATGTCCGAGCATCCCCCTCGACTACCGGGACTAGGTCGGCGGCTGTCAGGTCCAGGGATTGCTTATTGGTGGGTTGATGGGATCACTCTCTATAAGATACACTACGTGACCGGCAAGGATGCCTGTTGGGGGGGGGAGGGGGGGGGGGGGGGGGGGGGGGGGGCGAGCATCACGGCGGCCATCGACGGAGTCGGGCGATGAACCCGGCGGTGGCATTATAAGTGTACTGCGTAGTGCGTTCTGTTGACTTTCTTCTGTGGGATACCGGCGGGTGTTGTTGTTTGGGTATTTCCACCAAGGAGATTCCTTGACCCTTGGCCCTTCTCATCAACCTGGGGCGGAGATGATGGACGGTTTGCTGGTTTGCTAGTTTGCTGGCGACCGGGTGTTGGACGTTCTGGACTCTTGACGATCAATGTGAAACTCCCTTACCGCGAAGTTCCTCTTTGGGCCCTGGGGAGAGGCTCTTCCACTTTGAGGTTATCACGATAGACGAGAACCAACTCGAAAGACCATAAATACTCTCGGGATTCCCTCGACCTCTGGACTCGTGCCTCTCGTTCCTCACCAAGCTCACTCAGGACAACTCTCAACCGCCTCTCTCTATCTCTCCTTTTTCTCCCTCGCGACATTTTTGCAACTCCAGCCTTTATATCAAGATCCCAAGCCACCTTCATCCTCTTCCAAAATGCAGACCAAGATCTTCGTTTCCGCCATGCTGGCCTCCGTCGCCACGGCCCAGACCCTCAACATCCCCACCCGCAGCGGCTCCATCGTCTCTCTGTCCGCCCCCTCCGTCATCTCGGGTGTCAAGGACTTCGCCAACAAGGAGTTCGACCGCGGCCGCGCCTGCAACACCGACGACGACACGGGCAGCGACTCGGCCGTCTTCATCCTCGAGAACGGCGCCACCCTGAGCAACGTCATCATCGGCGCCAACCAGCTCGAGGGAGTCCACTGCAAGGGCGCCTGCACCCTGAAGAACGTCTGGTTCCGTGACGTCTGCGAGGGTATGTCTTCTCTCTCCTTTGCCGCATTTTTCTTCTTCCCCCCCATGTTCTAACTCGTGTGTACCCAGACGCCATCTCCGCCCTCGGCAACGGCAACGTCCTCATCGAGGGTGGTGGCGCCCAGAACGCCGTCGACAAGGTCGTCCAGCACAACGGCCGCGGCACCGTCACCATCGACGGCTTCACCGTCGTCACCGCCGGAAAGCTGTACCGCGGCTGCGGCGACTGCACCGACAACGGCGGCCCCCGCAACGTCGTCGTCAAGAACGTCAAGGCCAAGGACGTCAAGGAGCTCGTCGGCATCAACTCCAACTACGGCGACGTCGCCACCATCTCCGGCACGTGCGGCTCCGGCGTCCCCAAGGTCTGCCAGGAGTACAAGGGCGTCAACAAGGGCAGCGGCAGCAGCTCCAAGGTCAGCACCACCGCCAACTGCAAGGGCCAGACCTCCCTCTCCGCCTGCTAAGCGGGCCGGCCTTCTCGAGGTCGTCCTTCTCCTTGTCTCGCAGATTCTCCCTGAGCGTGGAGTTTCGAGGGAATGAACCCCCAAATGAGCCTGTCTTTTCTTCATACATCATGAAAAGTCGAGCCGGCCTCGGCCTGGACGACTTGATGACTTCCATGTACATACCTAGCTTGGCTTCATAGCCTCAATACATACCACCGTTGATACCATCTGGTCTGAGCATGCTTGAACTTTGACATATAATGGAATAGCGTCCGAGGTGGCCACTCACCAGCGACCAAAGAATTGTGCGTCCTTGTCGAAGCCACTCGGTAAGTAGCGGCTCAAGTAACTTATTTCACTCATGTTTGTTCTTGGTAGCTAGAGACTGGAGTATTGTTGCAAAAAACAACGCAGGTATTATGATATTGGGAGTTTGCCTATGTACAACATGACTTGTTTGGATGCATCTCACAAACTTGTGTGACTGTCCCCCTGTCTGCAGTCCACCGATTGCAGTGGGCCTAACAAACAAAACATTCTCCTTTTGTTTTCTAGCCTGGCCCTGCGCTGTACATGAGACATGAGCACACGAGTCAGCCTCCTACTGTTTATAGTCCATGTCGGCTCAAAAGGGTGGTGATCTCTACTCACGGTTCCTGACCACTTCCTATCATCGTAATCCTTACTCACGATGAAAACTCAATCAGCTGTCAACCCTATTCCACTCAGCTCCATCACTGGGAAATGCGCCTCAACATGCTATATCTCCTCTCCACTTATAAACATTTAGTCTTATCACAGCATGCGGGAGCTGAAACCATGGCGGCTATGCTGTTCTCTTCCGATAACTACTTGGTAGTCTTGCATCTCATCCAGCTTCGTGAAACTTCCCTACATGATCCAACCAAGAGTCGCTCATCAAGTAGTGGCCCATGGAAATGGGGCCACTGAGACCACTTAGATAAGGAGCCGAATGCGAGCCACGTTCAAAGCCACGCAGATATAACCACGACAATATTCGATCCGGAGACAGCTTTACTCTGACCTATGCGGCATGTGAAAGACCGTAGTGCTCCGGACCCGTTCCTCTGGGTCAATTATCTGAAGATGAGATCCGTCACTCATAGACCTCTAGGCAGCCCTCAGACTAGCCAACTAAGTTGGCCAGTCTAGCGGTTCGACGGGCCAGGTTCCAGACCACAGCCCAGTACCCTGCTGGCTTCGTGTCGTTAAACTTTTTTTTGGGTCCCCTGACTCGACTGGCTCGAATATGATCGTGGTTACAAGCTACAGCTCATGAACAGCGGCTGATGAGAGCCGTAGCCATGACACTGTGCTCGCAGCAGCAACAGACCAGCGGCTACAATGGCAAATGCCTGAAGCCGCCAACTTCACCACCAAAAGTCAAATGCTCGAGTTATCATATGGCCGAGAAACAACAGGGCCTGATCGAGTGCGTCCCTAGATTGCAATATCCTGCTGTCGTTCGATATCAACATCAACGTGAGGTTCCCGGAACGTGCTAACGTAGGTGCTGGTACTTTACTTTGTCGATGCCGGGAAAACCATTTCCACTTTCTAATGATAGGGGCGCAGCAATATCGTCTGTTGGAGTAGAACCGCCTCGCCCCTACTTCATTCAGGCTGAACCCTGGAAACTTCTTTCGCGATCTCCTCGACCCCAATTTCCTCGAACCCCGGGTCACCCAAAACCTTCTTCACATTTTTCATCTGTGTATAGGGCTGGGTGTGATCGTGTAGGGGCCCATCACGGTCGCCCCTTTCTCCGATCGCTGCCTTTTTGCAAAGAAATGTCCCATCCTCTCCCCCAGAAGCACCGTCATCTTTTCCAGATTCCATACACTACCTCGCTTCCGGCTGATCCTCTTTCATCCCCTTGACCACTGTACAAATATCACAGACGCCTGAGGCGGTCGATCGCGTATAACGAAACATCGCCCATCATCCAATCTGCCTTGATTCTACGGTAGTTTCTTCCTCGTTTTTTCAGATACACACATCAATCACCCTTTCACTTGATTATACAACCATCCTCCTCTCGGACAACGTCTCGTCGCCATGGCTGCTGTTCAGGACGACACGATCATGGACGAGGGCATCCCCTACGCCATCACCTCTCCTCTCCAGCACTGCCAGCCGGAGTCTCCCCACATTACCAAGAGCTTCAAGGACAAGCATCTCTTCCGAGGCATGATGAGGGCCGAAGTCCTTTTCGGAGCCGGCGCTGAAGTCACCGGGATGACGCTCCCTACAGACTTCACAGCCGTCCGCGTGTGGGATCCCGTCGGAGAGGTCACGTTCAGATACGTCTTGAAGCGCGTAATGGCATTCTCTGACATCAAGCCCGGTCACCTCACGGCTGTCGCCCTCCTCAACACCCGCGAGGGCGTCCGCTACTTGGAAATCGCCGTCGACGACCGCCACTTCGCCCGGAACTTCTGCAGCGGCTTCGGGGCGCTCGACGAGGTCGACGGCAGCAGCTACGCCGCCAGCATCGAGAGGATCGCGGTCCCCTCCTACGTGCCCCGCGGTCCCGTCCCATCGCGTTACACGTCCGCCACAGACTCGGCCACCGTCCGCCTGACGTGGCGGAAGCCGACCAAGCAGGCAATGCTCGTGTACCGGGACAAGGCCAAGGCTCAGGAGCTCCATCGCCAAATCTTCATGGGAAGGCGCAAGACCTTCGGGCCCCATGTGCGCGCCCTGGTGTTCGACACGACGGACGGGGAGTTCGCCGTCAATCTGTGGGTGTTGCCTCTGCACTTCACCCGCGAGGATATCATCAGCCGTCTCCCCAAGGAACTCATCCCGGACAATGTTATCTGCACCGGGCCTCGCGGCTACGGGCTCGAGGAGGAGGCCGGGGAGATGGAGGCACTCGTGCGTAAGCTGGAGAGCATCGGGCCCCTCGCCTCGGAGCCCTGCCGCGAAGGCGTGCACGACTACCGAACGGCGGGCTACCAGGCACGTTTCGTGGACGAGGCGGACGCTCGGCGCGCCGTCAAGCAGTTCAACAACACCATGACGCCCTTCGACCGCAAGGCGGTCGTCAACGTCAAGCTCCTCTTCACGACAACGTTCGTCTTCCCCGCCGCCTGGGCGGGCTTGTACTCGCTGCTGGCCGAAAAGTGTCGCCTTGTTTACCCCACGGTCGGCCTCGAGCTCAAGGAAGACGCCGCCTCGCGCACCCTGGTTTTGAAAGCCGTGGGCGAGGATTCCAAGAGCATGACGGGGATGAGAACGGCCTTCGAGGAGACTATGGGCCTCATGAGCGAGTCCCTGGACGCCGAGGCCCGAACGGTCGAGGCCCGCTTTCAAGAAGCTTACCCTACTTTTCGCCTGCGAGAAGGCGAGAACCTGAGCGAGCTCGAATGCCCCATCTGCATGGATGAGCCGGCGATCCCTATCCGGTCCAGCTGCGGCCACGTCTACTGCAAGGGGTGCTACGTCTCCCTGGCACAGTCGGCGGCCGGCACCCGCACAGACGGGGCCATCAAGTGCTTCGGCGACGAGGGGGCATGTAAGAAGCCGATCCCCATCGTCGAGCTCCGGGCGATACTCCCCGGGAAGAGCTTCGAGACCCTCCTGGCGTCGTCCATGAGGTCTTACGTCTGCTCCCACCCGCTCGAGCTCCGCTTCTGCCCGACGCCGGACTGCCAACAGCTCTACCGGCCGACGCCCGCGGGGGCCAACGTCAACGCGGTGGCCCGGTGCCCGGACTGCCTCGTGGTGATGTGCACCGCCTGCCACGCTCCACACGACGAGAGCGTCTTGTGCAGCGAAGCTCGGGAGAAGGACGACAACGCCGAGATCCGCAAGGCCCTCGGCGTCAAGCCCTGCCCGCAGTGCAGGACGCCCATCGAGCGGTCCGGGGGCTGCAACCACCTGGAGTGCGGGGTCTGCTACGCCCACATCTGCTGGGCGTGCATGAAGCACTACCGGACCTCGGCCGAGTGCTACGCCCACATGGAAGAGGCCCACGAGGGAGCGTTCGCCGGCATCCCTGGAATGGACGTCTATGGTGGTCTGATTGAAGAGGATGATCTGGTAGCCGCTGGTGTGCAGGCTGTGCTTGCCGTCTTGAACGGAGCGATGGATGAGTAGAATGAGTGTGGCGGAGTGCTGAGAGATGGATAACACTGCATCAAGTCACATGGTGTTGCTTCCAGCATGTTGTCTGGAAAACATGGAGCTTGGGGCGTTATGAAAGACTGATTATGGGACATTGGATTACTATCAGTTTGGATTAGATACTGATTTTGGGGGGGGGGGGGGGGGAAAAAAAA
>PUHP01000308.1:0-34670 GCA_006783085.1 Colletotrichum shisoi
AATAAAGGAAGATGTATAGGCTATAGAGGAGGCCTGTAATCTCCTGCGCGTACTAAGTGCCCTATAAGTACTATAAGGAGTATAAGAAAGGCCTTATTACGCGCCTTTACGTAATAAAGGTAAAGGCTTTACCCTTTACAGCTGTAAAGCTGTAAGGGCTAATAAGAAGGCCTTCCCTAAGGGGGTGTATTAGATTATAAGGTACTTTAGAGGGTACTTTCTATACACCTCGGAGTTACAGAGTTAACAGTTATTTCAGCCTAATCTCAGCCTAGCCCATTAGCAATCACAAGGGGACTACTACAAGCTTTGACCCAGGCAGTAGGCCTCGTAGAGGCCTTAGGCACCCAGGAAAGGGGTTCCTACGGGCCAAGTCGAGGGCAAAGGCCGGGCGCAAGGGCAACGCAGGAGTTACTCAGACACATCACAATACACGCACATTTGACCCTCATAAATTACCCCCGTCAATTCGACAGGAATACCCCCCCCCCCGAACAATACTCCCAGGTCAAGGACGTGTGCGGTTACTGGTCCAGGTAGCCAGTGTGGATCAGGGACGGGCGAGGACCGGGGAGCGAGGCAAGAGTGAGACGAGCGCGAAGACAGATTTTGATACCTAGTAACTCAAGTGGATTAGTGTCTCGTATGGCGGGAGTGCCCTCTGTCGCACCTTTGGGCATCTACGTACGCAATCATGCTTGATTCGATCGACATCAGACTGGAAACCAGACGGCAAGGGGAAAGGGAAAAGGAAAGGGAAAAGGGGGGGGGCCGCCGATACCTGGCAATGATATTAAAGCCCCAACACTACTGAATCGTATCTCTGCCTCTTGTCAGTTAGTCAGGTCATTCTCTTGTTCGATTTGCGTTCTTCTTTTTCTCCCCGCAAAGCAGAGCTCTGGTAGTTCTAGCAATTACCTGGGCCTTCTTTGCTTGCATTGCATTGCATTACATCACATCGCATCGCCTCTGTGTCGGATACCTAGGCTTCGCCCTCGCCCTCATACCGGTCCCCTTTCTTTATTCTTGCCATAGATTTTATCTTGGTCTTCGCTTCCAGTTGTCTCGGGCACGCCGCGCCACTACACCAGCATTGTTGTCTCGCCGAGTGTCGCATACCATCAGCAAGTTGCAGCTTAGAAGTCGCGACAAGAGGACTCGAATACTCTTAATATATCTGGACGTCTCTAGATACACGACAACCTGTTCATCCATCATTGGCCACTGTTTTCTATCCTTTCTCTTTCTCTTTTCTCTTTTCTTTTTCTTGCCATCTGGAATCCTAAATTTAGACCCGGCGTCAACTCACCCAATCCCCGATCCAACCCTGTTGCCTCTCCTGCCGGCTATTTCTGGCTTTCTCGGCTCGTCACCCATCCATTTACCACCGGCCACGGCATCTGACGTGTTGTCCAGGTTCAGCAAGCTCATCGAAGCTTGCTGTCCCCCAAAAAGCCACGTGCGAGAGTCAAACTAGCTGGGTCTTTTCCCTTTCTTGCTTGCTGCAGCCAGCTGCAGTCAATCACACGCCATCCTGGCGAGTGGGTGCCACCGACAGGAGAAACAAACCCAATTGGCAACGCAGATTCAACCCTTCAAGGATTCACCTGCTGCGACGAGCAAACCGATATCACATCGAATCCTTCTTGTTCCTTGCGGAATCAACCACCGGGTAGAACGAGCGAAGCAGGATTCTGAGAAGAGAGACCTCGTCCGTCTGGTGTACTTATCCGACCCGAAGCGGCAATTCGACCCAACTAGCGTCATTCGTCCCGAGGCCCCGTTCTCAAGTCACCACTCAACCACAACTCATCACTGTCTTCCTTGGCTTTCAGAACCTTGCGCAAGGACCGACAATCTCCGTTCCGACCGACAATCGGGCTCGTAGTGTACAATTCGGTTTTACACTACACACACGTTGGGATCAAGACGCACGAGCCTCACACACGGTACAACCAAAGGGACGGCCGCAACGGTGACCTTGTGATCCGTAGCTCTGCTCTCATCTCGTCTCATCTCGGTGTCGGCTGCTCTGCCTCTCTTAACCTGTGTTCTGTTGCACAACCAGCTGCACACACGGGTCATCTCAGGTTCCGCCAGCTCTCCCCTCTACAAGCCTCCGACCGAGACACATTTTCTCCCCTTGTGTGACCGGCCGGTGTGTGCGTGAAGTGTTGATCCATCAAAATACACACACTTCACCACCTAGCCCCAAGCTGATCCCCTCGCTCATACCGTTGCGACGCCCACCACGCGGTCTATCGCTTCGGTGGTCCGTAAGGTCCGGTCGTCGACGCTACACTTGAGGTGTCTTCGGCTACCACGATACCCAGCACAGCGCTCCTCCCTTAGCGTTCGGTCTTAGCGGAGAAACGCCCCTCCCCAATTCAGGGCTGCTTTGTTATTACCGCCGCTGTACGGAATATTATTTGCGACATTAATACTTCCCAGGTTACCAAACTTGGCCGCCTTGTTCCATACCCCTCCAGCCGGGCTTCCCATTTCCTATGGTGATACCCTGAACCACATCCCCCCCCCCCAAAAAAAAAGGATCCCAGTCCACTCGGCGGAGAAAGCCACTATTCTTAACCATGTCAGGCATCGTCTCCTCGCCCACCGCCCTGCACCCCGCCCTCAGTAATCCGAATCCGCTCCCGCCGGCGCCGGCGCCATTGCAACAGGCCCAGCAGCAGCCGTCATACTGTTCCCCTTCCGAACGAGTTATTAAAACGGGTTCGCTCTCCGACCGTCCCAAAAGCTCAAATGCCGCTCACGACCGACCTCTCTCTTCTTCGTCTACTTCCGTCTCGACGTCCGCCCTTCCCTCCCTGCCACTTTATCGCAATGCAGAAGCGGTAGCAGAGGTCCCATATTCTTGTGCCCCAGGCGGACCCCCCGCTGCTGCACCCACGTCAACCTATGCACCCTCGTCGACGATAAGGAGAAGCTCACTCTCAATAACATCCACCGCTGCCTACCCCGAGCTGCTGCCGCCCCCTCTATCGAGGTCGTCCAACGCCAATAACGCCGCCCATCACCCTCCCAAGGGTCACCGTCGCGCCCCCTCGCACGAGGTTCCTCGCCAGACTATTATGAAAGCGCTGGCTTCGGTCGTTCGCGGAAACAAACCCGAAGCCCTTCCCCTAACCGGCATGCTTTCCCAACAGGGTGGTAGCGTCGACAACCGACCCGCCACGTCCTCGTCTCAGAAGCTGGCCGACGCCCTCAACGAGCTCGCCAACCGGAACATGACCCCCACCACCGCTCTGCCGTCTCTGCAGTCCCCCTGCTTCTACCACAACCGCTTCGACGATGCCGTTAATATCGACAAGGTCCTTGAGGAGATCAAGAACGACGACTGCATGTCTCACTCAAGACTGGTGCAGACCGCCACCGGCGTCCGTGAGGTTTCCAAGCAGCTCCAGCGCCGCCCTATCAAGCGAGCCGTACGCAACGTCATGATTGTCACCAAGGCTCGCGATAATCAGCTAGTCTATCTGACCCGGGAACTTGCTACCTGGCTGCTTCGCACCCCGAGGTACGGCTCCGAAGTTGGCGTCAACGTCTTCGTTGACGCCAAGCTGCGCAACTCTCGTCGTTTTGATGCCGGCGCCATCCTCGCCGAGAACCCTGCTTTTCAGGACATGCTCAAGTACTGGACCCCCGACCTGTGCTGGACCCAGCCCGAGAAGTTTGATCTTGTCCTAACACTCGGCGGCGACGGAACCGTGCTCTTTACTTCGTGGCTCTTCCAGCGCATTGTTCCTCCCGTCCTGTCCTTCAGCCTGGGCAGTCTCGGTTTCCTGACGAGCTTCGAGTTTGAGAGATACAAGCAGCATCTGGACCGCATTATGGGGGAGGAGGGCATGCGCGTGAACCTGCGCATGCGCTTCACCTGCACGGTCTACCGGTATGGCACCTTGGGCCAGGAAGCCGAAGAGGGCGAGCAGTTCGAGGTCCTGAACGAGCTCGTCATTGACCGTGGCCCATCCCCTTATGTCTCGAACCTGGAGCTGTACGGCGACGACGAGCTCCTCACCGTGGTGCAGGCCGATGGCTGCATCTTTTCAACACCCACAGGATCCACCGCCTACTCTCTCTCGGCCGGGGGCTCCCTGGTGCACCCAGATATTCCCGCCATTCTATTGACGCCAATCTGCCCGCACACCCTATCGTTCCGCCCTATGGTTCTTTCCGACACGATGCTCCTCCGCGTGTCGGTACCGCGCAACTCACGCGCGACGGCATACTGCGCCTTCGACGGCAAGGGCCGGGTCGAGCTGAGGCAAGGCGACTATGTCACCATCACGGCTTCGCAGTACCCTTTCCCTACCGTTGTCCGCACCCAGACGGAGTGGTTCGACAGCGTGTCGCGCACACTTCGCTGGAACACTCGCGCTGCGACGCAGAAAGGCTTTAACCCCTCGGCCGATGGTAGTCTTTGCCCGTCGGAGGACGGCAAGGACGACGATCCGGAATGGGACATCGACACAGACTCAGCGTGCTACGCCAGCGAGGATGGCAGCATCAGCGCGAGCCCGTTGCGAAGACAGATGAGTCTGTTGGGCATGTGATATTTTGAGATATGTGGAGGCCGAAAGCGAAGAAGCGAAAGGCATGGTGGTTCCCACATTTTCTTTTAATTACGACCAACCAAGGAGGGCTGTCCCGAGAGCGGCCCCTCTTCTTCATCTATCCATCTCCACCACAAGTGACGTTGGTGGGATAGACCAATGGGCGCATTGGCATCTTGGTGTTGCCGTTCCCCGCTCATTCCTTTTGTATGATAGACCGAGCGGATCTGGGCATGAAGCGAAAGTAAGCGCATGGACATGGTATGTTGACCGCGCGCGTACGCGTGCGATGAAGGCATTAGAGAAGCAGAAACACGGGGAGCATAAACTCCCTTCCCCATGTCATTGGCATTGGCACTGCACATGTTTCAGGAGGAGGCTGATTACGACAGGCGAGCCGACTCTATAGCGAGGAGAATAGAAGGAAGAAGGAGGGAAACGAACTACAACGACCCTCTTAGGTATATAGACGCTGGATGTTCCTATTCGCGACAACGAATGGAACCTGTTGCAGTTGTGGTATGATCCGCCCAGCGGGCGTGGTCAAGAACATGGAACAATAACAAAACAACGGTAATTGGCAACAACGCGACGCCTCTTCCTTCTTCTCTCCCTCTACGAATGAAGATCGACAACGACGGTGCTAATGTCTGAAGGGGGGCTGAAAACATCAAAGAATTGCTCTTTAAGCTGCCCATGAGCGATTTTCCGGTGCTCGGGCCCGGCAAAAACGCAGCCCTAGGTTAACTACAGTCAAGGCAAACAGCAGTATAATGATTTATTTACTTCGTTGATATTGGATTTCTCCTTCTTTTTTTACTGATTTATTCTAGGGTAGCATTACTAGAGCTTGTCCAGCAGATAATGAACATGGCTCACGCATGCCCTACTTTACAGCGTGTTTGTCTACCACCAACCCAACGTGTTCTGGTGAAGCAAGGTCTAAATTCCACAATACAAGGACACCAAGACAAGACTTCATCCCTTCCTGGAGCCAGTACACTGTGCCCTGCGTTATCAAGGGGCCGGGCTGATTCTCGTCGCTGCGGCAGTACCCTGTCGCGGGAAGCCGTAAAGGAACAGGTAAGGAGGGGGGGGGGCTTGAGGTAGCTAGCCCATTAATTCCTGGTGAGAAGGAGCAAAGTGACGTCCAAAACCTATCGATCGACCTTGTCTTTGCGTCGGCATGCCACCGGCTGCCGGGTTGAACGTCACACTCCCAGTGGTTTCGAACAACCATCGGCCGCTTCTGCCACGAAGACGACCAGACTTTGTTAGCTGGAGTGTGTCGACCCAAAGACTCTCAAGCTGCAAGAACAAACCCCGACTGGCAAGGGGGTGTGTGTGGCATCACCCACTAGGAGCCCCTATCTCCAAGCCCCTTGGCTGAGAGAAAGTAGACCTGCAATACAGTCCATATCCCCCTTCTTGCTCGGACTAACCTCGCCGCCGCGCATGAATTTCTCCACCTCCTCCGTCTCTTTGGGTGCAGGCGAACTTCGATCGTCTACAAATATGGCCAGATCTTTTCCGGAATCTCGGCGCCCCATAGCAGGCATCGTCCTGGCACGATTGCCGCTGAAAATGGCCGGCACAGAGTGATAACCTAGAACCCGCCCAGTGCGTCTCGCATTGAGTTTGCTGCCAGCGGTGGTCGGCAATGGCCTCCTAGCATCAGAAAGTGGCGGCATCTTGCCTCGGTTGCAGTTGGCATCAGGACTCCAATTTTCCTTGTCAGAGTCGCTCGGAGAAATGAGCACGTTGACCTTGACTTTGTCGTTTGCTGCCTTATCGTTGTTTGAGTGAGCCAATGAGTTGTCGCCGCCATTAACTGGTGTTTGCATCCTTGCCATGCTGGAATACGTTCGACTCAGCCTGGGCTTCTTGGCCTGTTGAGACCGAGGCATCGGTCTACTAGCTGGGCAGTTCCGCTTAGAAGTGTTATTTTGAAGGATGCTGCTCGTTGAGCGAAGAAGGCTGATGGCGGCAACTGCGGAGCCGTTGGATTCATTTTCGGCTTGGGCGGTGAGCTCATCCCGAATGTCGGCGTCACAGCACAGCTCCCATGCGAGCGCATCCCGAGAGCGACCCCGTCCCAACGTCGGTGGCAGCGAATCAGTGAGAGCTGTGATGGGAGGCAGAGTCACACTAGCAAGTGCACTGTGGCTACGCTGGAGCGGTCGGGCTAACCTGGGTTGAGGCAAGGTCGATAAGTCTGGGAGCAGCCTTGTGGACTGGATCTGAGGAGGTGAAGTATCGTTGGAGACGACCTGAGCTTTGCCTTCCAGTGAGAGTGACAGCCGCACATTAGACTGTTGTGACGACTGGGGAGGAGGCAGGATATGCGATGCAGATGCAACTGATGAACAAGATGAGGGAGGGCACTGTTCGGATCTGACGCGCCATGTTAGTACGGACACGAAGAACTACAGACTGCAAGGTCCTACTTAGGGGTATCGTCAACGCTGCGATTTAGCGTCGATGGTGTCGAGAAGGAACTCGTAGCGTTCCATCGGTTGGTGAGAAACCCAAGGGAACTTGAAAAGGAGAAGGATCCAGTGGATTGCGGCAGGGAAGAAGAGTCTGTGACTTGAGAAGTTGGTGTTTCCAGGCTCTTGTCTCCTACGTTAGGAGTTGGGACGGACGGGGTTGCGTGCTGAGGTCGTTCACCCGCATCCTCGATCGCCGTGGATGCAGACTTGATTGGTGTCTCTGCCGGCATCGGCGCCTGCACGGCGGCAGCATCTGCCACTGGCGATGTCTTCTCCTCAGGCAAGGAAGAGCTGTACGCCACGGGGTCGGATGAGAGAATTTGCATGCCACCATACCGAAGAGCAGCAATCTCCTGTGCAGAGAGGGGGCGGGATTTACGTCTGTCATTCTGTCGACGATTTTGGAACCATATCTGTCGGTCGACGGTCAGCAGGGTTACGCGTCACGGTAGCCGTGGTCTTACTTGGACCTCTTTCTCGTTGAGGGAAACGCGTTTCACGATTTCCAGACGCGCCGCCTTGTCCGGTTTCGGGTTCCCAATATAGGCTGCCTCGAGAATGGACTTGTCTTTAGCACTGCACAAACGAGGGAAGAGTCAGTGTCTGCGAGCGCGACAACGCGACTACATGGACGGTCGGCCCGGCGACTTACGCAGTCCTCTTCCTTTTGCCTTTGGGGTGTTTTTCCCAGTCGGGAGTTGACACGTCTATTTTGACGTGCGACGAGAGCGCAAGATCGGGGGTTTGCGTCAGGTCGGCGACGGGTTGTCTTGTGGGAGTCTGCGCAGCGGGTTGCGACAGGAAGGAAGATTCGCATGAGGGCGGGGATGACGAGGAGGGTGCTGTAGCAGTCGAGACCGGAGGCGAGATACCGGAGGCAGGCATGGCGACGGTTGAGCTACGAGCAACGGCCGACACTCATGACATGGGGTTGGAGCAGTCGAGCAAGCCTGGAGGTAAGAGAGCGTGCACGCGAGACACCAAGCGGGTTATCAAAACAACAAATAGAGGTATTTCGAGAGGTAGGAATACCATGTGGGGAGAGGAGAACGAGGAGCCCTTCGGAGGAAGAGAGAAGAGATGAGTGAAAGAGAAGGTAAGAGAGCGAGAAGGGGAAGGTAGGTAGTGTTTCCCAGGAACGGGCAAGGTGGGGAAGAAGGAGCGTCGAGACACGAGGCGCGGTTAATCGTGGTAACTAAGATGGAAGGTACGGTGTGTGGTGAGGGTGTTGCGGTACAAGCTTGTGGTGTTGAACGTAGCCCAGCGCGTCAGGGAACCGATCAGGACATTTACACGCTACGGAGACGTGCATAGTGGGGCCTGGATGGACCAAGACACCCCCAGTCCAATGTTGGACCGCCAGAAACGCGATCGTGGCACGGGTCCCCCCAGACCACGAGCCCCGGTTGTGGAATTGTGTACTGCCTTTTCACATCCCATCTGAGCAAAGCAGATTTCTCTAGACACTCCCAAAGCCCTTTTGTTTCCTTTCTTATACCTAATCAGTAACGAGAGGGTCACACAGGTTACATAAGCTACGAGCGGCCATCGGCACTGCTCATATTTCCAGAAGAGAAGAAGCAGAAGTCCTAACTCTGTTGACGTTCTGATCCCTGTGCGTACGCAAGAGATATAATCACGATCATAACCTGTCCCTAATACAGTCCGCGCACTCATTCGCGAGACAGACAGGCCGTGTGGTCTAGCCATCAGTGCTTTGGGGCTTGCTTGGGCCAGTCAAGTTGCGTGTCTGTTTTTTAATCAGGGAATAAAACAAAAACACTAACGCTTGGTCTCCCGGGGCTACCCTCTCCATACTGCCCTCAATCATAATGCTTAGCGTCACTACCTTGGCTTATTCGGCACTGTCACATGAAGGTGGGAAAGCAATCTCCCGACAAATGTAGTGACTCCCGCCTTGACAGTTCGCCCTGTTTACATCGTGCGGTTGATCACTAAGCCCAGCTTGAACATATCTCCTTCGCAAGACGCGACGAGCACACCGTCTTGAGTTTATGACCTGATGCTTGACCTGAACCTCCAAATCCGTGTTGGCTTCCGCATCCGACTCGATTCCGGCTTAAAAAACGGAGTTGGGCCTAACTGAGCCCAGGCATGCAAGCCTAGGTATGGAGATGATTACGGATACTGAGGTACATTGCAAGGCGGTCCCTCTTAAGGTCGCACAGGTACGGATACACAATATGAAGAAAAACACGGTAAGAAAACACAGTATAGGTGTTATGCCCAACACTGAACACATGATTCCGGATAATGACGTGCCCAGTCTTGAATTTCGTTGCCAACCCGTGCCTCTTTCCCTACTGCTCGCATGCGTTTGTTTTCCCGCTAAACACTTCAGAACCCTGTTCCCCCCCGTTCGCCCCCCCGCCCATTTCACTAAACCCTGGCGCTGCTCCTTTTGAGCCTCTTGTTTTCTGGGCCCCTGTCTCCAGAATTGACTCTTCCCCCTCTACTTTCGTTTGGTTGGCGCTGCCCGCTTTTGAAGAACGCGTCTGTGACATGGGGGCCGCCCGCCCACGTGAGGCTGGGGAGATTGAAGTCTATCAATCAGCCGTATTCCTTGACTATTTATTACAAGGGGTTTATGTACAAGGCGCTCCGTGTTGTTGCCTTTACTCTCTGCGTCACTCGGTGAGATTCTAGCTGCGACTGAAGACCCGCATTACCGGTCGCGCGTTTGAGGAAGACTTTGTTTATCTAAATAAATCTAGACTCTTAGTGGATGATGGTGATGACGGTTCGAAACATTGCTGTCACCCACATAACCTCTCGCCCGACGTCACATCAGCTTTCTCTAGCCCAGCTATCGAGGTGACTGTGCCATCTGGTCTTCACTCATTTTATCTCACCAACAACCGCTGACAACCAACTGATCTTGGCCCAATATACACTGAAACACCGTCTGTGAGGAAGCTCATCCACGCTCAAAGACCAACCTCTTCCTCGGCCAAGGCACGACGTATATATCTTGTCGCTCACGAGACCGCGTGCTTTTGTCGCTGCATTGGTATTTGTCCGTGTCTCCATTTATGCCTAGCTAATCATTGAATTCCTATCTAATCAAATGCATCGCGCTGTCTGCCAAAGCTCGCACACGCAAAGTAAAGAACGGGACGGCTGTATCCCGAGACACCTTGGTGGAAGTGTAAGGACTCAGTGTTCATCTTGTAAGGCGTCAAACTACTCAAAGTATGCTGGCCGTCTAGCAGCAAGTGTAAAACCCCCCATCCAGCTCTGAGTCTACCAAATAAACCGGTCGTGCCGTCTTCTACCATAATGGCCATGACCAGCAGTTGCCGGTCTGCGCCAGAGAATTCCGGTTCACGATGTCCCGTCGACCACTCCACCGCGGTTGGACCATGATCCATGCCACGTCTCTATCTTTACAAGTCATCGTCCGAAAGTTCGCCAGGCAGGGGCATCTCGGCAGCGGCGGCCATCTCCTGGCGGTACTGCTCGAGGAGCTTCTCGTCGACCTGGGCGGTAGGGGGGGCCAAAGCCGGCGCGGCAACAAATTCCTACCTCAAGTTAACATTGATTCGTATCGAAAGCTAGGTCCGGCGCAAAATGAAAATTCGAAAGTACATACCAAAGCAGGGTTACCAACGAGCTTGCGTGCGAGCCAGAGGAAAGGCTTCTCGAAGTTGTAGTTGGACTTGGCAGAGATATCGTAATACTGGAGGTTCTTCTTGCGATGGAAGGTGATGGTCTTGGCCTTGACCTTGCGCTCCTTCACATCGACTTTGTTACCGCAGAGAACAATAGGGATGTTCTCGCAAACACGAACGAGGTCGCCTGAACAGTTTACGTCAGTTTTTCCTATCTGGGAAATGATTCTGTAGAAGGGGGCGCCATCGATCTTATAGACGTTCCGTTACGTACGGTGCCAGTTGGGGACGTTCTTGTAAGTGATACGGGAGGTGACATCGAACATGATGATACCGCACTGGCCGTTGATGTAGTAACCGTCACGGAGACCACCGAACTTCTCCTGACCGGCGGTATCCCAGACATCGAACTGGATCTGGCCGAAGTTCTGTGTGCAATGCGTTAGAGGGCTGAGAGGACACCGATATTGGTTGGAAGGCACATACCGTAGTGAAACCCAAGGGGTGAACCTCGACACCAAGGGTGGCCATGTACTTCTTCTCGAACTCACCAGTCAAGTGGCGCTTGACAAAAGTGGTCTGTAAGATTTGATACGGTCAGTAACGTTCGAGACTGGGGCCAGCGTGACCTGGATGAAAACGCAGCCGACGGGCGCATCTCAGGACCACGACCGACAAGGGCGAGGATTCAGGTACTCACCTTTCCGGTACCGCCATCGCCGACAAGGACGAGCTTGAAGGTAGGAGTCTGGGCGGCAGCCATGTTCGCGATCGGTGGACGAGTAGGCTCGGTGCGGGTTTGATATAAACAGGCGGGGCTGACCGAGGGGTTAGCAACTTGCGCGAAGCAAAACAAACGGGTTCGATGGTGAATTTGTCGGAGCGCGTGATGGACGAAGGCGCGGAACCAGTAAAACAGACGAGGGCGTACCGTGGGGAGACAGCAAAAACGGGCTGTAAACTTTTTGACGTGTGGAAACCGTCACCGACTGATCGACTTTGGGGGGGTGTTGTTTTTGAGGATGGCGGGGAGCTTGCAAGGAAGCAGTACTTCTTAAGCGAAAAAATCAGTCAGGCAGGCCAACGGAGTTGGGTAGGCACGATCGGGCTAGGCGCCTGTCACGTGCAGTACTGTCTCGTCATTGCGGGGTCCTTGTCAGTGGACGGAACGCTAAGAACACTAAGATAGGTACTCTTTTCAAGGCAGATAAGCTGAGGCAGCCAGCATATGTAGGTACTGTAGGTACCAAAACCCAGGTATTCGGAGGTACGTAGGCAGTAAAGCGAGAGGAAGCGGGGGAAAAGAAGAAAAAAAAGACGGCCACGCTGTCGCAAGGAAGCTTCCCAGATGTCGCTAATCCTTTATCGGAAATGATGATGTCCATTATTGCTGCCGTCGGCTTGTCACTGTATCGCCAGGGGTGCTGGCCTTGCCATATCCATTGCCTTGAGAATGTCTCGTTTCTTTCATGGAGCCAAGGGTTTTTCCGCTCTGTCCTCTCGGTTTCAATATTGTATCCTGATATATAAATGCGAGTGTTTGCTTGCCGCTTCCGACAATAATATCGCGTCTCACTATCAACCTTTACTTCCCCTTCCGTTGCCAGTCAGGAAAAAAAGACGAAAAAAAAACCCCATCATCCTCAAGGGTAATTAAGTATACTCCTTTCTACACCCTGCTTTTCCCACCTTGGACAGGTCCAGATACTTCCTTGCGCTTTGCTTGATGGCATGCCTGCCAATTCCAAATCCCTCATTGGCTGCCCACCTGTAGGCAGAATGGGTTGTCTTCTGCCTAACATTTCTGTCAACCTAGGTAGTCGATTGGGTTGGCTAGAAACCGTAACCTATAATCTTCGTAAGGGGTTTCTTCTCATTTGTTCAACTTTTACTCTTTGGGTTTATTATTGTTTCCTTGCTCCTGCTTGTCGGTTCTGAATTATCAACCGCGGAGAAACCCGTCGAACAAAAATGTGATTCTGATAAGCGACGATCGAAACCTTCATTTTATCAGTTGATGGTGGAACAAGTTAGCCTAGCGATTCGGCCAACACCTATGGAACTAGATCTGTTTGTTGGGCATAGTACTCCGCTTTCATGCACTTGAGGTCCGCGAAATTGCAGCCTGTATGGCTGGAATAGATTGACATCGTTACAGAGGCAGAATATGACAGCCCAGTAGACCTCTGCCACCCCAGCTGCGTCTTGGCGTCAATGTAAGTTGCATTTCCCGGCGCGTGCCTGAACTGTGCCGCGATACTTTGACCAAGATCGGTCGCTTACAGCTTGTCAGTCTTCCGTTTTGTCCAAGATGACAATGAGAGGGTACGTCCAACTTACACCTTCGTTCCCTTGAACACACTCGCCCACCTTCGTCAGGTTGTCATGGTTTGAAAGGTTGACATATCCAAAACTGCTGATTTCATCGCCTGGCTTCAGACCCGCTATCTCAGCTGGACTTCCTGGGACAACACTGTTGACCTTGGCGAAGGGCTCCAGCGGCCGGGGTACGGAGTGATCCGCCAGAAGGCTGGCATCCCCGGAAGATCGAACTGCAGTGATATCGTCTTCTTGTAAGCTGGCAAAGTGATCGTGAAGATGCTTCTCAATCACGGCCATAAGACTTTTGTAATCGTTTCTCAGATGGATGATACGGGCTCTCGTAGTACGCACTATGTCAATGCATTAACCACTTGCTGAACGGCCGCTGGATCGGGTGGGATTACCTTGAGCAACATCGATGTCCGCTCTCGGGAAGCCGTCTCGAGTTGTAAGGGGGGTGTTCATGTCGACCCCATGCTGTGGTGCAAGTCAGCTGGCTGCCCGTTCAGGCTCACTCGCTTTGACTGGAAGCTGAGGTCATTTACGCACAGAATCGAGAACTGCGCCGAGAGCCTTCAGCTCAGCCTCCACGTCATCTTTTTTCTTTTGGAGTTCCGTGAATGTGAGACGGCCGAAATGTCCGTTGGCCGTCGCATTGCCAGTCGGGCCTGAAGGCACGGTTGGGGCGTGTATGTTATTCATTTTGAGGAATGATCCCATCGTTGTCGAAGACACCCGTAATATGTAGGGCGTGGCAACTCCCCAGATTACTTCAAAAAGTGCCTGGGAGTGTTAAGATGTGGTTGTCGTCCTACCGAGTCGGATAGATCGAATCTGTTTTCTTGGGTGCAAGTGAGGATGAGGACTCCCAAGACATTGATTGCAATGCCCCGCGCTGTTAGGCAGAAGGGCCGGCAGTATCCTCAACGGTGCGTGCGACAAGCCAAACGGAGGGAATGTGCGTGCTACGGGGTACAACTCCCAGCTGTTTACTGTCCGACAGCTAATTTAGCACCTGGAGGCTGAAGCTACCCTTGCCGATTGTACTGTTCGCATGATTTACCCGCTTGCTGACTAATCAATCCCCTATCAGTCCAGTTCCCCCAGGCAGGAACGAATCTGTCACTGGAAGCGAAAGAAAGAAAGCAGTACTTGGGTACCTGAGGCATTCCCTTTGCTCTGCTGCACCCGGCCTGTGCCGACGCGTTCTGACGCAGTTTTGGCTCCAGGTCCAGATCCAGCTCCAGCTCCAGCTCCAGCCTCCAACCCCAAGGTATCCACGAATACCCTTCCTTCCTTCGCTCACAAGCAATTATCACCAACCATGGCGACGGGTGTTGATGCAAAGCTTCTCAAATCCACTAAATTCCCGCCGGAATTCAATCAGAAGGTTGACATGCAGAAAGTCAACCTCCAGGTCATGAAAAAGTTAGAGACTTGCCGCTCCCCGTTGCCGTCCAGTTACTAACTTCCGTCGCCTAGGTGGATAGCCAGCAAGATCTCCGATATTCTGGGCAGCGAAGACGATGTGGTCATCGAGCTTTGCTTCAATTTGATTGAAGGGTCACGATATGTCTGTATTGCCCGCCACCGCGGCTGGTTACGTCTATGATTGCTTACTCCCTCTCAGCCCGACATCAAATCTCTTCAGATACAGCTCACGGGGTTTTTGGACAAGGATACAGCACCGTTCTGCAAAGACCTGTGGAAGCTATGCTTGAGCGCTCAAACGAGCCCGCAAGGCGTGCCCAAGGAACTGCTCGAGGCCAAGAAGCTGGAATTGATACAGGAAAAGGCACGCAAGACTATTTCGTCACCCGGGTCGAAAATTGAAGCTAACGCCGCATAAGATGGAAGCCAATCGTGCAGCAGACGAAGCCCGCCGACGCCGAGAAGATACCGAAAGACGCGACGAGGTTCACAGATTGAGAGACCGGGATCGCGGCGACCGCGGCCGGGGTCGCGGTGGAGATGCGCGGCGGGGTCGGCGAGGCGACAGAGACTACGACCATCGAGGTAGGCCTGGGCCACGCTTCGGCGAAAACAGATCGCGCTCGCCGGCACCGAGACATCGCGATACAAGAGATAGAGGCTCGTTCCGTGAATCTGCACGAGACAGCTACGTTCCCAGAAACCGAGTTAGTAGCGGTCGAGGCCATGGGCGTCGACGCACCGTCACACGCTCACCCTCTTCGGCGCCTGCATCCGCACGGTCTGCCTCACGCAGTAGGAGCGCGGAGCGGAAGCGAGAGTCGAGTCGCGGGTCTCCCTCCCCAGCCCATCGAAGATCTCGGCGAGACCGTGACCCACTCAGTCCCAGGCCTGCGAGGAATCGGTCCACGTCATTGAATAGGAGTGAAGGTGGCTATCGCGACTCACGACGGAAGCGAGAATCAACGAGGAGTGCGTCAACGCCGCCACCGTCGTCTGATAAAAGGCCAGCTGCCAAGCGGCGCAGGTACTCCTCGTCTCGGAGCCGCTCCCCTGACCACAAGAGACGATCCCGCAGTAGATCATCAGGCTCAGAATCTTCCCGAAGCTCCAGATATCGGAGTCGAAGTCCCAGACGCAGACCTTATTATGGCCGCGCAATCTCGAATTCTCGAAGCGGCCCCCCGGGCCGCGAGGGTAGCAGCGTGCCTCGCTCTCCAGGCATCGAGAGGCGTATTAGAAACCCCGACGAAGAAGAGCAAGGAAAGGATGGCAGTAGGAAGGACCGACAAGGGGATGCTCTGAGTGAAAGCAGGAGACGCAACTCATCGTCCGCTTCATTGAGACCAGCCGATCATTCCAAAAGATGACCCGCGCATCTATCGCCGGCTTCCCACACGTTACATTTACCACCAGCGGTAAACGTCTGTTTCCCTGAAGGCGTTCAAGCCCTCAAGTTGTCTCACTAACGCGACATCGACCGTGCAGACATAATCGCACCCACACGACTGTGCTGGAGCCTGTCGACACAGGTGTAGGCTATTCGAAGAACGGCAAGCAAACGAGAAGATGATAAGCTTTGATACCGGCTCTATTAGCAGCGGCTGAGGCTAACCGTCTAAGAAGTTCTGACGAGTACACATACGCGCGAGCTCACTTTCTTTTTGAACGGGACATGGGGTCAAGACGACAAAACGCCTGACTTGGTACGTTGACTGTATTTTCTCTAGCCCCATAGACATACCTATACTGCCTGTCCAAGAAGTCCCCGAAGTATTTCAACTCGTCTCGCCCTGCCATTTTCTCTCCAATTTGCGACTTACAAGATTTTTGCCGCTCAGCACAGGCCACGGTAAACGTGAATGCTAGACATGCGTGCGGCATGACCTTACGTCATTCCTAAATAGAGATACTTGTAGCGATAGCAATTCAAGCCCATCATTGCGAGGGTTTACTTCGACGGGCAGGTCATGCAATCAAGTGGGCATTGCCTATTCACAATAAAACAGAGCAAATAGAACAAGTTCGAGCATGGAGTTTGTCGAAATTAGCTTGGAGACGATGATAGTGCACTTCGCGCCCGATACACATTGTCGGTGTTAAATAACAAAACGAACCTTGTTAAGTACCTGTTACCCAAGTAGGTACCTTTGAGCTCTCCGTCAGCGCCGCCCCACTTTGAGAGACGCGCTGTGGCCCGGGGGCTCCGTCTCCGCGGCTCCGAAAGCAAGCTCTCAATTCACGACGACATACCATCTTCCTCTCCCTCACACTTTCGCATTCCCAAATCCCATCTCATTTTCGTTCCCCAACAACACCTGCTCGCCCTAACACAACTTCGCGTCAAATCGATACTATACGGAGATTCTTTCCCGGACATTCACGTCACCCGTATAATTCGGCCCGCCAAATTTCGCTCGTTGTGTGGATTCCTGCATTTGGTGCTCCTCGGGAAGGAGGCTGCAGGTGTCGGTACTCTTTTCGTCTATACTCGGACCTCTCCTTTCAGGCTTCTTGAGAGCATCTGTTTTCTTCCCCTATCTAATCAACTGAAGTCATTCTCAAACCCTTACAGCAAGTTGTAAGGGCGAGGGTGACGTTCTGCGCACGTCCTTCATGTTTTCGGCTCAGGCGAACTCAGTCGAGCTCGTCCGCAACACGGGTGACCAACCACACCCATCACGTACAACCCTGACAAGTGTTTGAGTCCCTTCGTCCTTCCCAAATTTGTCTCCTAATCCATCTACCCTTCGCAGTTGCTATTGGCAACATCGCCCATCGTCTCCCTTCTGTCTTCTCTCTATTAAGCTGGACAACATTGTCCAGAATAATTGGTGGCAATGGTCCCCCTCGCACAGTCTCCATGCTGCAGCAGTCCTCGATGCGATGCAAAGGACTCGCAATCCGGGGGGTTTTCATCTTTAGAAGATATTTTCCAGCGAGCCGAGAGCAGCTTGGAACATGGGAAACGTCCCAATTCGATGGGTAACCGCCCGTCGCGTGTCGATCTCTTGGATCAAGCCGTCCCAGCCTTGCAGGACCACTTGGTCCAAGGTGGTAAACGCAAGACTACTCACAGCCCCGAGGGTGTGAAATGCACCGGGTACGTCCAAGGCAACCCCAAGAAAGTGAAGCTGGGAGCAGAAGAGGAGCAGCCGTCTCATTTGACTCGGGACAAAACTCAGCTCCCTCCAGAAATTTGGCATCATATTTTCACCTTCATCCCTACAAGACGCTTGGGTGTTCTGCTACGAGTCAACAGACTCTTTAACGAATACCTTGACCCTCGACTTTCTTCCAGAAGCCACCCCTCTCCATCGGAATACTCACGTTGCATCAAGCCATTATTGCCCGATACAATCTGGCAGCTGTCAAGGAGATTGCACTGGCCCAAAATGCCTGCCCCTTTGAGAAACAGGTCTGAACTCGACATGTGGCGCCTCTGTTGTGCCAAAGTCTGCAACCTTTGTGGGGCTGCGAAATCGATACAGCAACAACAGGAATCCTATAATTCCTGGCGCTTGGGACCCGGGCTTGATGGTCTGGCTCCTATCTTCGCATTTGGGATTACCTGTTGCGGTCCCTGTCTTTTGAAAGGCTCCGTGAAGGTTCGTTCTAGCTCGAGGCTTCTACCGACTATGTCCCCTGACTGACCACGCGTACAGGAAATCGATCTGCTACTTTCATCCACAACACCGTCTTCGCTCATTCCCGCACTCGCATACGTGCTCGTTACAAGTGAACTCCAAGTCGTGCCACCTAGCACTATGACAAGCATTTTGATTTCCGAGAAGCTAGAAGCTACCAAGTTGTATCTGGCCTCGAGTATCGTGACCGCGAAAGAGGATCTTCGTGCCGCCCAACATCTCGGAACAGCGGCAGTCGAGGAATGGCTGACAGGTCTCGGCGCCTGGGGCAAGGATCTAAGGAGCGACGCTGCTCGATGGGAGAGGTGGGCGGCTACGGGTGGGCTGGCCCTCATAAATCAACCAATACGGCGACAGCCGAGCCACGAATCGAATGGCCCAGTCCACGCAGTATTGGTGCGAGCCTCCCCAGGGGCATCAAAGTCGGTCGCCGGTCAAGAAT
This sequence comes from Colletotrichum shisoi, assembly GCA_006783085.1. Taxonomy (NCBI): domain Eukaryota; kingdom Fungi; phylum Ascomycota; class Sordariomycetes; order Glomerellales; family Glomerellaceae; genus Colletotrichum; species Colletotrichum shisoi. The sequence continues at coordinate 18,541 of PUHP01000308.1, forward strand.
CCCAAGAGGATAAATCTCTATCACCAACATCAACTGCCCTGGACCACCAATTAGACTCGCCAGCAAACGCAAATCGGGTCAGTAAACACCAAGAACACGGAGAAAGAGACAATGAAGAGGCCGCGGCATTGAAGGCGTTGCGGCGTGCCGAAATTGAGCGTCGAGCCATGCAGATCGAACCCCCTTTGCCGCCCAGTCTTCTCGTTCATATGACTTGCTTTCAAACGGCAATCAAGACGACCGCTCCTTTGGAAGACAATGCGCGGGGCACGCTGTTGCCCAAATTGCTCGCTGAACGAACAGACGCCGAGAGATCGAAAAACAAGAGTCTACCGATCAGCCCAATCACCAGTCCCGAAACCAACCATGGGTCGCTGAAAAAAGTTACGGACAAAGACTGGGATGATATTCAAGGCCCGGTCCGCACTCAAATTTCGAAATATGCTGACGAAATTGTTCGCAACAGCTGGGGGAAAGGCCGTAAAGTCAAGAAGGAGAACAGCCCACGATTTGCAGCAGAGGTGCTCCTGTCAGTGCGTGCACGATTCTATGCAGCCGTGGCGCAAGATGCCGCAGTTGCCATCGCAGCTGACCAACAGCCAGCCGTTGATCCGCCCGAGGGACCCTTCACCCAGAAACTCACACTTGAGAATATGAAATGGGTGTTTGACACGAAGATCAAACCTCATACCGAATCGTATCGCAAAGAATTGTTTCTCTGCAACGGGTGTGACAGCAACAGGTTCTATGGTTTCGAAGGAGTGATTCAACACTATGCTGCGAAACATACCAAAGCTCTCAGCCTCGGCAACGTGGTTGTCCATTGGCGGGCTGAATGGCCGGAGCAATCACCATTCAGACCCAATGCTCGACCAACCAAACACGATCACCCAATTCCATCAAACGTCCCGCCGAGCCATGCATCGCCAGTCCAAGCACAGTACGGCGACTATGACACCCTACATCACGGTGGAAATATGCATCCTGCACCCCCTTTCAACTTCCCCCTTGGACAACTTGCACCAACTCCTTCTTATCCTCCCCAGGATACTGGCCCGTACCCCCCACCACATTCCTACGCTGAGGGCAACTTTGTGTCTTTTGCTCCTTACTTGGGATCTGGTTATGGAGCCAATGGCGGCTCTCAGACGTATCTAACGGCGCCCACAGGCTTCGGCCTGCACCCTGGCCTACCTGGTCCTCTGGAATACCCTCCCAGCATTCCGGGACCGCTATATCCCGGCCAACCACATCATGCTGATTCGATGCAAAACAACAATCAGCCTCAATCTGTTGTGGCTAAGGTGTCGCCGTTTCCGTCTTTCTATTATGTGCAGATGGAAACCGTTGCCCGAAGTGCGAGAGATACCTGGAACGCGCTTTCCAGCGTCAGAGACTTGCCTGGACCTTTGAGGGTATATGTTGTGATATACCATGTGGTGAAGCGCTTTCGCTTGAGGTTCTCCGAGGCCCCATTTCTGCGAATTTTCAACGACGGATTGTCAAATAACAAGGAGATGCGTCCAGTCCGCAACGTTAACGGGCTGATGTGTAAGTCATGTACATTGGGCTTGGGCCCATCCGTTGATTCAGACCGGAAGACGTTTTCACTGCCACAGCTCGTCAAACACTTCGAGAACCGTCACCTTGAATCTCCGAAGGTCAGCGATTGGGGCCAGCCAGGCCTGGATTGGACACAAGACATGGTTCTACTCCCAGAGGTGTCCGAGATGCCTGACCTAAGAGGGATTCTTGGCCACAAAGGGCACAAATTCAACCTCGTCAATGAAGCAGCACCCTGGTTTTTTACCAAGTTGAGTGAACCGTCCCGTCAACCTCAAAATGGCTGGCCTCGGGGTGTTTCAGATCCAGATGCTCCTCACCACCCTGTCGATAATGCTCGTCGTCCCCGTCCTCTCCGGCCAAACAGTCGTGGGAACAAATGTCCAGATTGGTGGGACTCGACGTTTACTCGGGGTCCATCCAATGTGAGGCAGGCAGAGGTTTCCCAGAAACGCCCATCACCTTTTGGTTTCAACGATTGCACAACAGCGGTTCATGGGCCGTTCTTCGATCCCCACCGAGCAAGAGAGACGCGGCCACAGTTCGACCCTCCTGTCTCAGATACTCACTGGTCCGATGCTTGGAACAGCCCTTCACGATCAAACAACCAACCATACGAGAGCGTGTATCATGGAGGAAGATATCTCGAAATCACCGACACGCCCCGTCATTGCGTGAGCCCAATTCATGGCCCACAACGAACCAATGTCGTTAAAACAGGGCGGCGTCATTCACGCGAGCGATCTCAAGCACCTGGCCTTTCTTTGGCCGAATCGATATCCGAGCAGGATGCCGGGTGCCGTGACGGCGAGGAGCGTTTCTTTCACGTGTCTGATCAGAACGCATCGGTCGGACCACGCCTGGCATGGGAACGAACCCAACCGATGCCTCAAGATACACAGCTCGACCGGGCCCCTCGTTCTGCGACTAATTTCCGACCAACATCTGCAGGTCCACCACCACCAAAAGAGCCCGACAAGTTCACCCTGACCGCTGCTCTTGAGTCCTATCTCGCCCTAGGCGGCGATGTACCCACGCAAACGTATAATGATGGACTGATGACTTATGATTCCGGTATTGGGATGCGAAGAGATGCTGCGCACGAGCCTTATCAGCCCGCTTATCGTGCCCAACAGCAAGAGCACGTGGGGGTTGTCGGCCATGCTCGGCAAGGGCGATCTAGTCGACAATCCAGAGAGCCCTATCTACTGCACCTCCCGGGCAATTCTTACGAGGCGACATACACCCAGTGCCCCCCTGCAGATCAAGTCTCAGGTCATGCTGGAGGCCGACGGAAGGCAGTGTACTTGTACGCTAACGAATTGCGCAACTCACCAATGCAGTATGAAGAAGCGTACGAGATCGTTCTCATGAGAGATACCGAGGGCGACTATGTTGTCCGACGTCCGAAATTACACGATCGCGAGCCACCGCACATACTATACGAGGAAGACCGCCGTGTACATTTAGACCAAGAAGCTTACCCGCCATCTTACGGTTCTGTGTACGAATCGACTGTGAGAGAGGGTAATCTGGGTGGGCGGCCTGCTCCTGCAAGTATGCGTCAAGTCTCACTTCGGATCGGAGACAATCTGCCACTCTACGAAGAGTATGACCCGAGTATCCCGGCTTCTATGTCAAGTTCAAGTGAAGCAAGGGGCTTTGGCCATTAAGGGATGCAACTTTCGGAAGGTGGGAGTATCAGGCCCAGCTAGTCACGGGATGAGCATCAAGCAGCTCGGCGTTGTGATTTTCTATGTGAGGGGTATAGACCTCGGCCCTTGTGTGTATATGATTAAGACGTGGCCCGGATTGAGTTTGATACTCGTACCTAGGTTTTAGACCATTGCAAACGATGCATTTTGCCGGTGCGAATGACACAAGGCACCCCGACACCAAGGGGCAAATAAGTAGAAGGGACTGGCCATAAAGATGAGGCTCTTGTATTGCACACGCATCCAATCACTCAACAACTCTGTATGCGGAACGAAACACCGGTGAGAGTGCCATCGATCCTCGAGACACCATTGGGCCTAGTTCCGTTGAAACGCCTCCCTTTGTCTAGACCTCGCCGTACCCGCCTGGCAATTAATTACTGGACACCAAGAAGACTTTATGTGCGTGTGACAAGGGGAGAGATGGGGAGAGGATTATTGTAAACAAGGGGCGCCGGTTTCGCCAGGGTCTGTTTCTTCTTTTCCAACACGTATCTATAACACTTCACCAATAATTTTGGCCGCTTCTCTGTATGTTTGAAGCAGCTTCTCGCACTTCTCGCGCTCCTTCTTGACACCGTCATCTTCGTACAAGAGCTCCTCGAAGAGTGTCTCTTTGTACAGCTCACTGACAAGCCGGTTCTGGACCACATCCTTGCAGTGATTTACCAACAGATGCATGACGGCCTTAGGGACTTGGTCCGCAATAGACTCGCGCACGATATTGAAGTAGGAAGAGATGAGTGCTCGGATGAGCTCTGTCTCCATCGCTTCCCGCTCAGTCATGGCCGGCTCGCCGCTGGCCGTACCCTGCTAACGAAATCAGCTTTTATTGTCGGCTATTAGTTGCGGAGGTGAACTTACGAATAGAGACCCATAATCGACAGACTGCGCGGCCTTGCCATGTTCCAGCTCGTCGCGGGCTGAGGCTTGTGCTGGCACGCGCAACGCCACCTTGTCTTCGGCTCGGCGAATACTCTGTGAGGACGTTGGCTCGGAGCTTTGGCTGACATGTCGGGCAATAGACGAGTTGGACGAAGGAGAGACCCCGATGGGCGAGGCTCCGTCTTTACCAAAGAAGTAAGTCAGGAAGGAGTCACGTGCACCTCCCAGGCCCTTATCGTTGAATCTCGATGGCGAAGCTGATCGTGCGCCGTTAAGAGCGGCGTTCAGGCCGGTGGTGCCATTTTCACGCACGCCCGGCGATAGACTGCGCGCTCCCTTGCTTGCCTGCTTCCGCAAAGCATTGGAGTCGGCCTTTTCAGTAACTGTCGATTCCACCTCTTCCTCGTCGGGTCCCTCAGCCCCATTAGTGCCCAGCTCTTTGAGACGCCTCTTTTCTCGCTTCTCTCGCTCTTCTTGAATGAGGCGCTTTCGCTCCCTCTCTTGCTTGTTGCTGACAACGTGACTCATGGCGGCTGCGGCACCCAGGAAGTTAGGGTGATTAGTATTGATGTACGCCCGCTGGATCGAAATCAAGGATTCGACGTAGCCAGAAGTTGGCCCCAAACGCTCGCGCAGCAGATCAGAAACAACCTCGATCAGCTTAGCCTGCAGCCTCGGAAAGCGAGACAGCTCGGTGGAGCCACACGTGTGGCATATCTTGATGAGCTCTTCGTAGACAAGCTCAACACAACGCTGGCTAGGGACTTCGAGAAGCTTGATTTGGGGCTTGACGAGAAGGTCAAAGGCCATTTCTGGCACGAATAAACTAGGGCGGGGCCCGGTCGAGTTACGAATAGCGGTTCGAATATCAAGCGCCGAAAGGTTGGACGTCGGGTCGATGGACTCGAGGGAGCTGCCGAAGACGGAGTTGAAAATGTAGTAGATGCGAGCCCCACCACACAATTCCTTGGTGGAAATCTCGGTCGAGGTGCCATCGATGGAAGAGATGAAGGAGGTGGCAAATCGTGTCATCTGTGTCAGAATGAGGGATCCACGGTGTTCCTTGCCGCTGAAATGCATGTCTCCGTAGCTTGCCAACTCTTGTTGAGTCTGTCCCATCAAAGTGTTGAGGCGCGCTTTGATGTCAGGCATGCGCTCACGAATGTGAGCCATGAGGGTCGTGTTCAGAGTCTTTGCCAGGAAGTGAGTGCCGCATCTGCTAGATATGTTGCGGTAGGCTGGATGATGTCTGAAAAACTCAGACTCAGCCTTCAAAGCCTCCTCCATGGGCTTGCTGCCCTGAATGTCTTGCTGGGAGCGGTTGACAACGCCAATGAAGCCCAGCTTCAACGGGTAGACGCGTCCAGACAAGATATCCAACGCGTTTGTTCCGTGATCCATGAGATCCACCTTAGTAAGTACGCCAATCGTCCTCCTTCCCAGCGGATCGACATGCCGGGCAAGCTTCAACGCCTCCGAGTTGACAATGTCGACATTGGCGGGTGAGACGGCGAGGATGATGCTGTTTGGCTTTGCAATGTACTCCGAGATGAGGTTGCGTGTTTGCTTCTCAATGTCGGTTGGTTGGTCGCCAATAGGAACCTTGAGCCATGCGTTAGATTAGCTGGAGGATTGGCGTATTTGGATGGTGTGTCCGAGGATTTGCGACGTACCTTTGTGAGTCCAGGAAGGTCGACGAGAGTCAGATTGAGCACATGCGGCGAGTAGATTTTGAGGTTAATAGGCTGTCTGTTGATTCCCTTATTGTTGCCCGCCACACGTGATGTCTCATTCTCGATCTCGCGCTTCACGTCGGAGAAGTCATTGAAGCGACGGTTCGGTATGTGGTGAAACTCGGCCCATTCAGATCGCCTGGCAACATCGGGAGACCTGTATGGATCTGACAGAGGATCGGATGCATCCTCGTCTTCGGGTACGTTGATCAGCTGCAGGATCAGAGGCCGCCTGGTCACAATGCCACTCCCGCGGGGTAGGAAGTCACGGCCGACAATGTTTTCGAGAACGGAGGATTTTCCGGCCGACTGTGAACCGACAACGACCTGCCAAGATATAAGTGACCGGACTTCTATGAAGCTCGTGCTTCCGCGATGGGACGACGTACAATCTGGGGAAGATCAAGCGAGTCGCTGCCGATGGTGTTGAAGACCAAGTCTTGCAACTTGTTGACAGTACCGAGAAGGTCGTCTCCCAGGGACGCCATGGTGACGGGTCAAGCTCGGCAAATACGACAGATGATCAGGACGTGATCGTTCTTGTTCGCAGGAGCTGATGCGATCCTCGGTAGGTTTTGTTTTTTTGCCTGGTAAAGGTTTACCCAGGGGTTTGGTAGGCAAGAAGCGAAAAAGCTCTCTGGGCGAAAGGCCAGGGCGGATAGCCAGACTGCAGCGCAAAGCAACGCGAAACGAGGCAGCGCAGGCGAAGGGAGCGCTGGCTCGCCGTCGGGAGGGTGTGACTCAGACGTCGTCGAGGTGAAGAAGTACAGTCAATGAAGGAAGCACGTGGACAGGGCGAGATTCCTTGGGATGGATGCGCGAATCGATATGTCAAAGTCGATGTCCGTTGCGCGTGTCGTCCAATTTCAAGAATTCATGCACGATCCACCAAGTCGCCTGCACAGAGAAGGTTCGGGCAAGGGACGTAATGCTCGCGCTGGGCCGCTGCGCTGCTGGGTGTGGACACCTCAGGGGCCAACAGAGGTCCCACCTGTACGTATCTTGTCCAAAGGTATCTACCTAGGTAGGTAGGTAGGTAGGTAGGTAGTTGTCATACTAAGTGCACTCAAGACCTCCTCATCAACGCTTGTGTATGTAGCTAAGTCAGCACTCCAGGGGGTGCTGCAGCGAGGGAGTTCCAACACGAAGCTCGTCAAGACCGCATTCCGGCGTGTAGTGCCACCCGTCACATTTCATTTCTGGTGCCCACCGGAAACAGCCGTCTCACCTCGCGGCGGCTTCGGATTTTCCACGCCGGCTACTCGGACCATGAAGAACGAAGAAGCCTTTGGACATTAAGTAGCTTGATGAACACGACAAGTCGCCATTTCAGGCCAGAAGTTTGACTACCGATTTTTATGGGGAGAAGACGGGATAAAATAGACTCGGGCGTGTCTTTAACGTTGGCGCATTTGACCGCGGCGTTTGCAGTCGCTTCGAGAGTTCAGGAGACAGCGCAGCATTTTTTGGCTTTTTACGCTCTTTGGAATTGCAAGTCCATCGGCAAGAATTCGCAAAGAAACCCGGCTTCTTAAAAAGTCCTCTTTGTCTACACGAACATTGTTCGCCTCGATCTAATCAATCGTCTCTGATGCACTGCCATCTGGCCACAGCGTCCAAAGTAACCAATAGTAAGCTGTGCCGAGGACTGGCTTTTTGCAGGGCTCCATCAAAACTTCAATCTCACTCGCAAAGGAAACATTCGACTCAGGCAACTTCAGTCTCTCGCACCAACTCGGCACAACATCACTACCTCGGGCTTAACATCTAGGCTAGCCCCTTTGTCTCTTCAGAGAACTTTTAGTCCCTAGCCAAGAGACATCATGAGTCAACTGGGCGGTCCTGGTGCTCGACAGAGCAACGCCAAGCCAATCCCGTACGCAGCGAGACCGCTCCTAACTGACCATGGCGTGGTCAACTGATAACGCAAGCTAAACCATGCCTCTTGCCTAGCCCTCAACGTGGCAGCTTTCCACTTGATCATGAAGGTGTGTTCATAATACGCCGTGCCAGGTCAGCTCTTCGCTTGCTAACACCGTCGAACAGGCGAGTGCAAACATGTCATAGCGACCTACCTCGAGTGCATCAAAAAAGTACGAGGCGTGAACGACGCCGAATGTCGCGACTTGGCCAGGTCGTATTTGGCATGCCGCATGGACCGGTAAGCTGATCTACCACGGAGTGACCTTCTCTGCAAGCGTTGGACGAGATGCTCAATGACGATGCCCCAATTCGCAGCAACCTCATGGCCAAGGACGAGTTCAGAAATCTAGGTTTCGACAACGGACCACCGCCGACAACAACGAATAGCAACGATTACAACCAAGACCGGGGGGCTTCGAGCAAAGAGAAGGATGCACGGCCCGGTGAACTTCGCTGGTAGGTTGCTGTGTATGTAATGTTGTCACGTCAGCCTCATAGGGGTGCTTGGAGAACCCCTAGGCGGCCGGGATGTATTATAAACGGGCGCAGATCCTTGAACTCCAAGTTTGGCTTTGTATGATTAGCATATAGAATAAAATAAGATAAAACAACTTTGGAAGTAAAAACTCATATAAACATGTAAACATGCAGAGCTTCTGAAAGTTGATGGACGGCGTGGTTGCCTCCATGGCATGAATGCATAAAGATTGTCAATAAAGAAATACCCCATGCGTGGGCTTGAAGCTTCATGCGCCCATACAACGGGCTCCCGTTGTGTGATGACTGCAAAGCACGTAAAGGTGGAGGCAAAAGGGCATTGAGTGAGTGACTCACTAGATCGCTCGCCCAGTTGTTGGGTGTTTCTTTCCTCATCAGTGATGGGGCGGCCATTGGTTTACCCAACCTACCTATCCTCGCAGTGTACAAGTACAGTGTCGCAGATCTGGGGAAGGGAATATCGGTCAGTCTTTTATTTTGCGAAAGAACTACGATTGTTATTTTTGGGCGGCTTTGTTGTACGCGATTGGCTGCAGCGATTATTCAGGGCTTACTCGTGCTTGTCAAATTTTGAATCTGAAGAATCGACGGACAAGTCCAAGCCAAAGTTGGATAGACGCGATTTCTAACGGGGGACGCGCCTTTCGATGTGGGGCTGCGTCCAGGCTTACCTACATAGGTGCATACCTTTCAGCTGAGTGGGTCGTCCGCCGTCTGAATGAACTGGAAAGTCGGACAGTCATTGTTGCCCCGACAACCAACCACGGCCGGACACATGGCCCAGGTATAACTTCAACGCCATCAATCGACTCCCTTCGAACACTGGAGAACCCGATTGTTTCTCTCTAAAAACAATAGCCATAGCCTGCATTCATATACTTGATAGCAAAAGAATACCTAATCACCAGACTTAGCCGCATGCTTCCAGCTCGCATCTCCGTCGCCCTGTTCCCGTCACCCGTCAAGCGTTACCCACCGCCCACCGCACACCGCCCACCGCCCACCGCCGCCTCAAGTCACCGCTTTCCTTAACCCCATTCTCGGCATTTGTCGTTGTCGCCACACACTGCTTCTATCATGCATCGCAGGAGCAGCACCGAGAAGACGAGAAAAGTGTCCCCTCCGTCACCGAGCTACATGAACAACGAGCAGTTTGGTGAGCCACCGTGTTTCGCTTCTCTTCAAACTTACTAATTCGGTGCCCTCTAGCTGCCTATCTCGCCAATCTGAGAACAAACCGAATTGCTCGTCCCGGCGGAGCCAGACCCCTGCCCCCGTCTTCCTCGAGCATAAGATCCAAACGCCCTTCCTACGAACACAGCGTTTCTGAACCTCTTCCTCGAATCGAAAGCGCTCCCCAATCAAGTCCAAGTTTAACCGATGCACCTTTACGACCAAATCCCCCTTCTGTCAATACCAGCTTCTCGTCCCGTTACTCCATGTCTAGCACTCAGGGGCGCGACTACTACCCCTATCGCCCAACGTCGCCTCTGAAGCCCTCGGAAGTTGTTCCCACGGCGACCTACATGGAGAGAGGCCAGCGATGGATGGAGAAAGAAGAGGTTGCGTCGCTCCGGCAAGCCATGGACGACATGCAGGTTAAGAAAGATATGCCCAGCCTCAAGTTCGAGGCCGTGCACACCAAGGGAGGACCTGCCGATACACCAGATGACGAGAACCGCATTTACAGTGCTGCCCTCGATGAAGCCTCCGAACTTGTTTGGCAGCATCAGAACGGGGTCCGCCCTCCGGACCCTCATGCCCCCTATCGGTACAAGCCTCATCTTAGAAAGGACAGCTATGCCCACGCTCGAACAGCCAGCGTGGGTAAATATGGCGACGACGTGGTCCCATCCGGTCTAGCTAGAGACAAGTCGAGATCTATTTCCGGCAGCTCTACTGATAGTGACGGGCACTCTCGGCCTTCTCTTGCTTTGTCGCGAGATAGCTTCAGAGGACAAAGCTGCAGTCCCGAGCGATCGTCGATGGACTCTGGGATATTGGGCACCTCCGGTACCAGCCGACCTCTCCCTAAACCTCTGTCCTCTGGCCGTCGCCGCAGCAGCATGAAGCGGAACATCAGCGGTGAGGTCGAGAGACCATTTTCGGGTGATCAGATCTGGGAGGAACCGGAACACACCTTGCGCGGAGATAGGTCCGAAACAAAGCCAATGTCATCATCGGACTTGCCACTTGTGGACAAACCAAAGAACCCGCAAGGCCAAGTCCATGTTGCTGCGGCCTTCTCCGCGAACCGCGCCGCCCCTTGGAAACCCAAATGCAATGTCGAAATCCACCGGAACCCACCGTCACAGTCGCGCAATCCGCTGTACACGACCAGCAGTTCCGTCTCCAAGCCCATGGTAGGCGATGGTACGGTGCCTAAGAAGAATGGCATGGAGATCCGTAGCGATGATATCAGGGGAGCCACAAGCATGAAGCTTAAGGACCGCAGTGCGAAATTGCCCACGCCCACGGCCGTCAGTGATCGCCCTGGACGGCCGATTGTAAGCTTCGATTCGAAGTGGAAGGCCCCTGACGAGAAAACTGATGCTCAGCCAGGATCGGCTTTCGGCGACAACACATCGGGAGCCTCGGGCCAAAGGAGCCAGGCGATGGAGATTCCTTCTATTGCGGTTGCGCCGGAGGAACCCCCGTCGGACAGAGCACACGGGGTCTCGCCAATCCCGTCCATAAGCATCGACGGCGCAGATGAGCCGGCTGGTCCTACCCCGAGCATGTCTGTTGCAGTAACCCCTGATGTCCACCCCTCTATCTCTACGCCGCGGCCGCTGCCGAACCCTAAGACGGCATCCAGGGTACGACCCTTCCAACGTCCGCAATGGCATTGGTCACCTGCCGCTATGTCAGGCAATCGTTCCACAACGCTCTGCCACGAGTGCGGATTTCCCATTGAAGGCAGGTTTGTCTCTCTAGCTGGATTGTCGGAAAGATTCCATCCTCAATGCTTCAGCTGTTATGCTTGTGGTACCAGCCTCGAGGCGCTGGAGATTAGTCCCGAGCCAGATGCTCATCGCAAAGAGCGTCTGGAGAGGATCGGTCGTAGAGCTAACGGTGAGGCACTGGAGGAGACGCCGGGAAAGACCATGGCCGAGGACGGCGATGAGCGCCTTCGTTTCTACTGTCATCTCGACTGGCACGAGCTTTATGCACCAAAATGCAAGCACTGCAAGACACCCATCCTCGGCGAGCATGTGGTCGCACTCGGCGAGCATTGGCACTACGGACATTTCTTCTGCGCCGAGTGTGGTGATCCGTTCGAAAAGGGCATGACCCACATCGAGAAAGATGGATACGCATGGTGCATCAACTGTCAAACCAAGCGGACGGAAAGAAGGGCGCCCAAATGCAAAAACTGCAAGACTGCTGTCATTGGGCAGTACATTAGAGCACTGGGAGGCGAGTGGCACGATGAGTGCTTCCGCTGCGCTTCCTGCCAGGGTGGTTTCGACGATGGCCAGATCTTCCCCAAGGAGGTTGGGGACAAGATGGTGGTACTGTGCACGGGATGCCGCATGATGGAACTCAAAGCGTAACGAGAAACGAAACAGATTGGTAGAGCATCATGGCCGCTGGAGTTGAGGATCGAGAAGCGTCGGGGCTTTTGTCATTGGCCTGCTTGTATTTTGCATTTGATTTCGGCTTGTGGAAGGGCGGGTCGTGGCGTCTTGTTAAGCACTTTGTCCTTTGCAATTGAGGGGGGTACCGAAGAAACAAAAGCATATGGTGAACATCATAATCATCATTGGCTGTCTTCGTGTGGCCTCCCTGGGCAATTGCCATCCATCCATGTACGCCATTCGCGATGGCCAGAGGCTTCTTAGGAAAGAAAGAAGTTCATCGCTCCCTCGACTCCTCCGCCGTGCAATATTCGCTCCTCTTGTCGTCCATGAACTAGGAGGAACCGCCAACCTGTTCCTGATGCACCTCAAGGGTATCTCCATCCGCCATCTCGAGCTGGTGGGCCAACCGCGTTAGTATCAAAAGCCGGCAACTCAAGAGTGGCGGCTACGGTGCTTACAGTGTCTGGAGTGTCTGTCGGCTGCACACGCTGACCCTCGAAGAGGAATCGAACAGAGTTCATAGCCTTTCCTTGTCTCTCGCAGAAGGCTGTCATGAGCTTGTCGAGCTTGGTGGAGCGCTTGATCTTGAAGAAGACCTCATTGTTGTTGTCCGTGACCTTGATATTTAGGTGTTCGACGGCGGGCGCGGCATCCTGGCCGCCAGCAGAGGGGCTTCCGTTCTCGTGTTCGCCAGACATCGTGTGACTATTGCGTGCGGCGGCGCGAAAGTGTTAGCCAAGGCCGGCCGTACAACTCTTTTTGGGGGGCAGGCTGAGGGAAATTGAGGGAGATGAAGGGCGTCGCATGGTGTCTAACGTACCTTGCGCAGTAGACGCTGGATTCCAGTCGATCTGGCGACTTGTGAAATATTGTCTGTTGGTGCGCAGACTTTTGTAGTGTGGTGCGACGTGTAAAAAGCACGGTATCGCAATAGTGAGAGTTGTAGAATCGGCGAGGCGGCAGGGCGATTGTCAAGTTGTATCTCGTAAACGGGCTTTGAGGACGAGAAAGGCGGGAGAAAGATTGTGGGGAGCCAGGAAGGTGCATCTGAGTCCACGGGAGAAGGTGGGACGGCGGGCATCTGATTGGGCAAGTTCACACGGTGGAAAGGCAAGGTAACTTTTCCTAGGTACCGTAGGTACAGACTACAGAGTACTCTGTACCCTCCCTGCTTTCACCTCGGTAGCTAGCTGCCTACCTTGCTACCTGGCAGCCTGGGTGCCTATGTATTGGGCTGAAGACACTGTTGACGTAAGCCAGGACAACTTCAGACAGCAGGGGAAATCATTGCCACCAGACTTTGTTTGAAAAGGTTGGTCCTGACCGTCAACAGCCCACACTAGGTTTTTCCCACGTTGCATCCTGGCTGACCAGCCCCTTGACGACTTTCTTCATCAATCCCCTCGACGATGTCTTCCGCGAGAAGAGGGAGTTGAATGGCCTGGGCACTCTGCTTACGTACACAGTACAAGAACGGGTGCTTTTCCTACCATCGAACCTATTCGCACTACCCACTTACCTAGATGTGTAGTTTCTCTTCTATGTGGTGTGGCCAAAGATCGACAACCAGCGCCAAGCGATCGACAATACCAAGATGCATGTGTCACTATGTGGTATTAAGCTACCTCTCGACTTCCTGCTCTTCAATCCGTCTAAGTGGTAACATAGCTGATGGTATAAAGTTTTCTTCCGGTCGTGGCAATGCTTTCAAACGTAGCAGTGTGTATATGTGTGTGTGTGTGCGTGTGTGTGTGCGTGTGTGTGTGTGTGGTGTGCTGCTGTTTCTACAGCAAATGACGCAGCATCATTCACAGAAGCATGCGTCTGGGGTCCTCAATATACTCCTTGACCTTGACCAAGAACTGCACGGCTTCTCTTCCGTCGAGGAGGCGGTGGTCGTAGGTGAGGGCCAAGTACATCATGGGGCGGATCTCAATCTTGCCGTTAACGGCCACAGGGCGCTCCTTGACGGCATGAAGTCCCAGAACAGCAGTCTGGGGAAGATTGATAATGGGAGTTCCCATGAGGGAACCAAAGACACCGCCGTTACTGATGGTGAAGGTACCACCAGCCATGTCCTCGATAGTCAGCTTGTTGTCACGGGCCTGTGGCGGATTACTGTTAGCCTGGCATCTAGCTTTTTTTTGTAAGCAAAAGAGGACCTCACCTTTTTGCCCATGTCGGCAATAGCCTTCTCAATGCCGAGCATGTCCAGTGACTCAGTGTTGCGAACAACAGGCGTCACGAGACCCTTCTCGGTAGCCACGGCCACGCTGATATCAACGTAGTCACGGTACACAATGGTGTCGCCGCCGTTAGGGCCCTCAATAGATGCATTCACGGCCGGGATGTCGCGCATGGCCAGAACGCAGGCGCGGGAGAACGCGCTCATAAATCCGAGCTTGACGCCCGTCTTCTTCAGCACGTCGTCGCGGTAGAGCTTCCGGAACTCGATGAGAGAAGACATGTCAACCTCGTTGAATGTGGTGAGGGATGCAGCAGTGTTCTGCGATTGCTTAAGTCTTTCAGCGATTCGGAGCCGCATGCGGTTCATTTTCACCTGCAAACACGGGCTAATCAGTTTCATGGATCGCGATGCCAATGTGCAGACAAGCAGGGGAAATACATACACGGCGCTCTTCGCGGCTACCAAAGGTTGGGGCGGCGCTTGCTGCCGTCTCGTTGGAGGCGGGCTTCGACGTCTCCTTGGCCGGGGCAGCTGGCTTGCTGGCGGGCGCATCTTTTTGAGACTCCTCCTGCTTGGGCTCCGGTTTCGACTCCTTCTTGGGCGGCTCTGGCTTGGACTCAGATTCGGGCTTGGGCTTGGGCTTCTCGGCGGCCTCCTTCTTGTCGCCTGAGCTGCTGCTCTCACTGGTCTTTTCGCCGCCAAGCTCCATCTTGACAATATCCTGACCGACAGTGACGGTATCCTCCTCCTTTACCAGGAATTCCTTGATGGTACCAGCCTCGGGGGCATTGACAGCGACGTCGATCTTGAGAGCAAATGGTCAGCGAATGCGTCTGCATGGCGGTTGCGAATGCACGAATGGATTGGGTTACCTTGTCAGTCTCGATGGTTGCAATCTCCTCATCCTGCTCAACGAAGTCGCCAACCTGCTTGGTCCACTGCTTCAAGGTACCCTCGGATATGGACTCGGCCATTTGCGGCACCTTGACAATCTTGTCGGCATAGTTGCGGACATGCTGCATCATCTGTGGCAGCTGCAGCGGAAGCTGGCGCGGCTGGTACCGGCGCAGCGGCACAGAGCGCGCGGTCGCGACAAGTCTTCTCGAGAGCATCGTGAGGGAGGGTTGGGAGTTGTGTATGTAAAGAGGAGTGGGATAAGGGGAGGCAAACAGGAGAACGGATGACCTTCTATGAGGTAAACCAGGGCCGCGTGGTTGGTTTTTTCTCCCTCGGTTGGACCTCAGCTGTTTTTTGGACTTGGCAGCGACGCGGCAACCCAGGGTGGGCTCTAGGAGGCGTGCCTTAGGTGCGCTTGACCTTTATAGGCCCCAACTGACGGCTTGAGTCATCAGCGAAAAAAACACCCTTTTAACCACAAACTTACCAGCAGTTACTATCTACTATAACAACTTAATAAATACTATAGCCTTAAAAGCTTTAATTAAACTATATTAGAAATAACCTCTATAAGTAATAATTAGAGGATTAAAAAATATAATTTGAATATAATATAATATAAATATATATATTATATATTTTTAAAATATAAAATACAATATAAAGTAATAATAAATAAGAACAATAGTAATAATTACTTATAAATATATAATAGTATTAGTTTAATATTATAAATAGTTAAAGGTTAGTTATTATAAGGTTATTTATAAATTTAGTAATAAATTTATAAGTATAACTAGGCTTATATAATCTAAGATAGACTATAGCTTATATACCTACTAAGATAAAAGTATAAGCTATTACTACCTTACTTTTACTAGCGCTAAGTATTACCTTACTTTTCTCTTACTTACCTACTTTTCCCTTAAAACTAGATTAATTCTATATTCTAGTACTAATTCTAATTTAATACTAGTAACTTTTTCTTTATAGTAAAAAGTACCTTTTTTATACTAAATTTATTACTCTTCTAAGTAAACTACGCTAGTAGTTATATAAATACTTATATAGTAGCTAGTTACCTTATATAGTAATACTCCCTTATGGTATAAATTACTATTAATCTATATACTTATATACTTAT